>JAHQIV010001186.1:0-13257 GCA_030463285.1 Phytophthora europaea
CTTGCTTGGCGCATTCTGCTCCTGGTAGTATGGGTATCACGAGAAAAGCAACGACGTGTTGTGGGCCGTGTCGATGACGTTGACGAGGTGGACGAGTTGTTCTACGGTGGCATCCAAGACGGTGACTTCGATTCCGATGAGGAGGTGGATGTGGAGGAGAGTGGACAGGTGCGAGTCGTGCAGGAAGAGGCTCCGTCGTTTTCCAGAGCGCTGCAAGCGACATCCTGCTCTGGGCGCGCTCTCAAGCGACAGCAACTTCGACACACGCCAACAAAGGCCCAACTCGTCCATCAACATGCTTGAGCTGGCCGAATCGAGCGAGACCATCAACATCAGATTCGACGCCTTGCTGGGGGACAAGGCGCCAACAAAATAATGAGCTATTCGGACAGTACAAATACTGCACTCATACAAACATGCTCTCTCTTGTTATTAGGGTGGTGGCAGACGATTAAGCGTGACATATAGGTAATACAACTTTATAAACTGGTTGTAGTGGTGCTCATTGATCTGCATTTCCGTCCTAATATATCGCAGTTGACGCGGTCAGGCGCTGTGTTCAACTTTGACGACAGCAAGCTGGTATTCGACCCGATGCAAACTCGATCAAACTATGAAGCTATGGAAGCGATCGTAATCGAATACTTCAGTGAGCACGTATCTTGTCTCGAGCAAATACGTAAAATGCCCTCAAGACAGGAAGATAGAAGCCGCTGTGGGCCACTAACGCAGCTTTTTTTCGAGTCCATCGTTCTTGGTATTCCGGTTCCAAACGTGCTGCTGGAATCCGTTGCGTACCTGCGTTTCCGGTTCATGTTTCTCGTGAGCAAAGGAGCGTTATGCTGCAATGCGGACGCTGCCGCCGAATACTCGTCTTAATACATGTACCTGATACAGTCATTTTCTGCTCAAACATCTCGTGGCACGTTCCGGTTACACCATACGTACCAAGCCAAAGATCACTTGACGCCGTAGTTGCCATTATGAAATGCCAACCCACGTCCTGAGCTTTGGAGGTCACGGTAGGAGCGAGCTGGGCATCCTCGAGGGCGTCCGTCACGACGACTGTCACTGCACACTAGCAGGTACGACCGATCCCGTGCTGGGTCAGGTCTCTCGAGCGCAAGTGCTGAAGGCGGTTGGATCAGGGGAAATAATCTACGATTGACCGGGCCAGCTCGCAACCAGCATGGCAGCATCAGCACGACCGACGACGTCGTCTAAGTGGAGGATTTCACAAATTGGGCCAGCACAGCGCTAGCATACGTCCAGGCCCCCAGCAACGAACGACAGGAAAATTGACGAAAGGTACTCCGAGCAACAAACCACAGACTGAGCCAGCGACCGTTGGACACATAAGGAAGGCGTGCGCCGCCGGGGAATCGAACCCCGACCTCATCCGTGGGAGGGATGAATCCTAACTATTAGACCAACGGCGCGCCAGAAAATTTCCATGTCTGTATGTATGCCATTCAGTCTTGTGTTATTGTTTGTGTACTATGGCAGCCTATCCTGACCCCTCCATAGCCTCGTTATTCACCCAACAGAATATTTCCTGGCGAACGGGGCGTCCAGATCTGAGTGTCATACCCGACAGTCAATACGAAACATGCGCTTAACGAGCTTGGAGAAGTTGCCGATCATGGAGTGCGAGAGACTCATGTCCTACGTGATGCTGCGCGTAGTTCCAGTCGTATTGACGAAAGTCTGTGAGAGTCGTGTGGGCGGCAGCCCGAAGTTGGACGTGTAGCTCCGCGCACTCGCAAACTTGAAGGCGCTGACACGAAGCTGCCGCGCAAATCCGCGAACCCGCCTTGAAGCTGCACGTCGCTGGCTTTGTCGTGAGCGCTAGTAAAACTTGGGGTGAGCTGAAACTCGGAAGCTGTTCGGCAGGTGGCCCGCCGATGCTGCACGAAGTCAACATCACGTTCGAACAACATTCCGGAAACATCACCAGAATCTCTACAAACCGCTGCAAATATAGAGAATCCAGAGTGTTCCCATCCCGTAAAAATACGTCAGCAATACGTTAAATTTCGTACTTAGGATAAGTAATTTATTTAGTTGGTGACTCGTAGTTGGTGACTCGTTGGTTGGGAAAGCACCAATGAGTTTGGTGGGTATTTTCAATTCCGGCTAAATATAGAAACCTCGAGCAGTTAGCTGAATCGCCCGAATACAATTCCCAAGCCATTAGCTGAATCGCCCAAACAGGCGAGCATCCCCATGTCATGGCTACTCTCGTACTTAGTATATATTGTACACCGATCACGCTAATTAGTCGTGCTTCTGTACTTTTTCGTGACACGCTGCACAACTAATTTTCTTCAAAGAGCTGAAAATTACTCAAAGACAGCGGATTTGGACAGATCTCATTGAGCTGAAGCCAATCGTGGTCTTAGATTTTAATATTACGGATACAATAACTGTTCAATTGTTCGACTTTTAATTCCAGAAATCGTAAACCATTATTAGTGATGGCCCGACTAATTAGCGGGATCGGATACACGAGAGTATACGCGGGGCGATTGGCCGGCGATTGGGCTCGGTCGATTCAACCAATCGCCCCGGCTGGTTTTGAGTAGAACTCACAATACAACCTACACGAAGTGGGTGACCGATGGACTTTTTATAATATCGCGTTGGTGAATCTAACACGGTCCAATATATATATATATGAACTTGCGGCACACGTCTTCTTATGCGGCCAATGGTCGCTTGTGTTGCTGACTCCAAACGCGCTGACGAAAATATTTTCGGTGGTCTCATTTTTTAAAATGAGACCATCAAATTTTAATTGAGGGGTGCGTGTAATCTGTTCTTCTCAACCACCACAATTTAAGCAAGATGCGAAACGCTTTATGCTGGGAGGCCAGATATGAATTTGTATGACATACAAATTTTGGCTACTACAGATTATAGCCGTTTGACAAACAACCGCATTGATGAGCTTCGATCCTTCGACCGAGAGGGGCACCATCTGCCCCATGTACGTCCATACCTATCCTTGATAGTTATGGATTCACCTTGAGGCGATCAGTCCTTACGCGCTGAAACGATTATATATGTAATAATCTACTTAAGGAGGATATAGGAATATAGTGGACTAATTACTGAATAGGTGATACCAGCGACAATCGACTCCAGGAGGATATGCGAAGATAGTGGAACCATAAATAGGAGGGATTAATGTAGGAAAATAGAGATAGCATTAAACATTTTGAAAATGGCACGCGAAGGTCGTAAGAGGATCGGAAGACAATTCGTGAACGAAATAATAGCGGTGAGGCTGTCCAGCCAGCAAGCTGGCCTCCTATGTATTGTGAGTTCCGGCAAGCTGGCCTCCCAGTTATTGTGAGCTCCTGCTAAATGTAACAGACTCGGGTTCGCTAAGGCCCTGTTTGGATTCACCTCAATTTAACATCGCGATCTTTCGCGTTTTCGGGAAGCACCCTTACAAGACACACTTTGCAATACGATACGTTTGGACACCTACCCACGGGTAATCGCGATAACCAAAAGATCGCAATTGCCGAGCTGTTTACGATCCACATGGGTCGAGTCTATCCAAACGCGGTGGCGACCTTTCACATTCTCATTTCCGATGAGTAAAAACGACGACGCGCTAGAAGCAGACGCTTACGATGATGATGAAGAAGACGCCGTCGTTAATGTGCTAACCCTCGTTGCGGGATAGTATGGGCGCACATACTTCGACAAAGAACCACTCCACACCTCTATTCTAACAGGATCTACTTGGGTAGCCGAATTAGTTGAGGGAAACCCGACGCAGATGTTCACCAGCTATCGCATGACAAAGCCGGTGTTCAGGCGCTTTTGTATCGCACTAGGAAAGGCGGAACCCCCATCTAGATCGTCTCGTATTGGTGTTGAGGAGAGAGCTGCTATGTTTCTCTATTGCGTCTCGAAACACGCATCCAACAGTGACCTCCAAGAGCGTTTTCAACATAGCGGGGAAACAGTTCACCGGTATAGTCAATGATTTCATGTTGACTGTTGCTGATCAAGACTAACCATCCGTTGCATGTTGCACAGGCACTTCTATCGAGTCCTTGATGTGGTGTGCAGCATGGCATCAAGATATCTCGTTCTACCGGATGCGCCATCGTCAATACTAAATAATGAATCCAAGCATGCCGGTCAATTCGATCAATGTCGTGTTGCTTTTGACGGAACGCACATTCCTGCCTACGTGCCGAGGGAGAACGCAAAGCCGTTTCGTGATAGGACCGGGAAGCTTAGCCCTAACGTATTTGCAGCGTGTACGTTCGACATGCAGTTTGTCTACGTTCTGTCGGGTTGGGAAGGTATGAAATTAGTATTGCTTCTCTTTTGAGTGTTGCTGGTACAAATTGCTTGTTTGTGGTAATGCTAGTTGATGTAGGGTCGGCAGCAGACTCTACGGTGCTTGCAGATGCTAGACGAAAAGGATTTAGGACACCTCGGGGACTATTTGATCTGGGTGACGCTGGGTACGGTCTGTCCACGGAAGTGATGACACCGTATCGAGGTGTCCGGTATCATCTAAAAGAGTGGGACCAGACTAACGAACGGTGAGGTTAGCAGTTTGTTATCGAGCAGCGTCCCTTTATTCGCAGGTCGAAAGACCTGTGCTTGGCGGCGCAGCACTGTAACTTATCCAAAACCGGGTACCGAAGTGGGTACTCCAACTTTCTCCCTTGAAGAGAGACCTCTCTCTATAAGAACTACCTCGCCACTTTATCCCTTGAAGAGAGACCTTCCTTCTATAAGACCTCCCTCGAGGCGGGAACTCCACTAGGAGAGACCTCCCTCTACAAGACCAAGACTATTAAGCTCAGTTGCACGACTTGCTCGCCAGCGCTTGTTGCGCTACAAGTCGCGGGCGAGCAATGTGTTGATCAACAAGAGCAACCATCGTGTGCTGCTGAATTGACACCGCCTTTAACCCCTTTAAGACTTAATTCTGCAATCTTTGTTATAAAACTTGCTAGCAACGTCACCAATACTTCAGTAGGTTTGTTTTCAAAAGTTTATGATTTTCTGTGGTTTAAATAACTATAACCGAGGGTTTATCCACTTTTTGTCGTTGTTTCGCTCGTAGTTGGAGTTTGTCTTGATGCACAATAGCTTCTCTACTTTTGGTGTGCTCGGCAAGCACTGCATCCAGAGTTTGGTAGTAGTGAGATTTCTGGCTTAGTAGTGATGATACTACTACTTCCCGACTCTGAATCAGTAGCACTACTACTACTGTAGTAGGTAGGCATTGGCAGTAGTAGTATCCCTACTAATAGCACTACTAATGTATCCATGTCGGCAACTTCGCTGAAACGTAGACTACTCTGTCTCGAAGAACTCTCCACTTGAAGCCATTTACTTCTGCATACTATTTCAGGAAAGCACGGTACTAACCCGTTTTAAGCTAACGTTTATCCAGCGCTCGCATTAAGAGAAATGAACCTTCTCGGGGTACTAGAGTACTACGGTAGGGTCGCTGAAGCAAAGGGTCGCCAACTTCACTCCTTAAAGTATAATGTATATGTATACATCATCAGCTGTTAAAATATACATCTGACTCCCCTTCAGCCAATAAAATGAATCCAAAATATGGGCTTGAAGCTCAGTAGCTTACACTATGGGTTTCCCAGCTCCAAGGCAACCAGTAACACGAACCGTTCAGCACCTTTCGCGCGCTTGAGCTAGAAACATGGTGTGCACGTTCACCGCACAGTAACCGTGAAAGTCGTACCGGCGAGGTGATAGCTGTAGGTGTCATCGAGGAGGGCGTGTTGGAGTAGTTTGAGAGCTGAAGTGCAGAGTGAGAAAGTACCGTGTGTAATGCTAATAGCACTACTAATACTCGTACCAGTTTTTCTCGCTACTATTCAATTAGCATTACTAATCGGCTAAAGATCTGGTGTTTGGGCCGATTAGTAGTGCTAATTGAATAGTAGCGAGAAAAAAGTGGTATTACTAGTGCTATTAGCACTATAATAGTGTATGTGTGTGTGTGTGTGTGGGGGGGGGGGCTCCATGTCCTTGTCGAAGTCGTCGTACTCCTCCACGACGACCATCTCTCGGCCCTCAGGGACCAACACTCTCTCGCACTAGGATCTGCTCCATCGAGCTGAAGACGCCACCCGAAAACAGCGCGTACATATACTGATTGGGCACACCCCTGGGCAGGATCATAGGCTTGACGGTCGTCCAGTACGGATAGTCCTCGGACGTGGCCACCAGCGTCATGCTCTCGTTCGGTTTGGAATGGCCCATGGCAAAAAATCCGCCGGAGTAGTGCACGCCGTGCACTGAACGGTCTCGTCCAGGCGGCTCTGCATTGAAGTTCTGGATCATTAGTAGTGCTATTATAGTTTCTGAACCCAACCCATAGTGCTAATAGCATTACTTATACCACTTTTTCTCGCTACTATTCAATTAGCACTACTAATTGGCCCAAACTCCAAAACTTTAGCATATCACTGCTATTAATAGTGCTATTATCACAAACAAAAAGTTGATGATGATGATGATGATCACAGGTGTCTATTTAACTCTAGTTGATAGCTTCCTGAAAGGTCCTAAGCCACTGGACAATTGTGCCGCGGTTTATCTACTGCTGGGTTGTGTGCTCCTTTCAGAGCATCTCTGTATTCAAAGCAGTCGAGTACTTGCCGAAGTCGTAAACCGAACATCCGTCGGTCGATGCTTCTGGAGTCTCGATGCTTCTGGAGTCTCGGTAAGCAATCGCTCTGAGTTGACGCAATGTGCCCCGCCAGATTCCCGTTGTTCCTTGTTGCACCGGAATCTGCTCTTGCCGATGAACAATTCGGTTGCGTATCAGCCAGATTGAAGCGGTTGCAATACTACAGAAGCCCACCAGATGAAGCGCGCCGCTGCGTTATGCTCTGTCATCAATCCTCCAGACTGGGTGATGATCAGTTGTTTGAATCAATCTGTGAGGGCTGGTGGTGAGCGCGAAGCCACAAAATACTTGTACTTCAACAAATCCACCCTTTCTAATTTCGTTCCTGTCCAATCTTCGATTAGAAGTGCCCATATTACAGCCGCGTGCGGGCATTCCCAGAAGAGGTCCTCCAGTGTCTTTTTGCACTCGTCGCATTGCTGTGTCATCCGGCAATGTGCGCTTTGCTCGCGTCCTGGGAAGTACAGATTAAGCTGGCTTACCGAAACCCGGTACGCTGTCCATGCTTGAAAAGCTGTTAGAGCATTCTGCCGATCCCATAATTCTGTTGGTGTTTGGTCTTGCGTCGCCTTTACCCACTCATGCTGCGCTCCCCTACTTTGGAGTTTGGTCACCAGTTGTCCGAGGTGTTTGCCAAGACTTAGGCGAAATCTTCTGAAAGGTTGATTCTTGATTCATTGTAGCACGCGCTTGTTTTTCACTTGCTCTGGAACGTCCCCGGGAAATCCGTGTAGAAGAGGAGCTGCCTCTATAACAATGCCTTCTTGGTGCGCATATTTGGCTAGCTCAGCTCCGTCCTGCAGTAGTTTCCTGTTGAGTGCCACGCTGTCTATCCTCCAGTTGATCCCATCGGATTCCTGATGCAACGTAATTGTTCCTTGTGCTATAAAACAAAAAGTTATTATCGCTACTATTCTGGAGTCGAAACCAGATACGTCGACTCTCCATACCTGTCAATTCCTGTGCTACATACCAAAGTAGACTACTTATCACCGGCCTTCAGCTATACCAAGGGACAAACGTCCAGTTCTCGACGGGTGTTGAAGACTTAGAGATCTAAAGAACCGGGGTGTCATTTAACTGCTTAGTGTATCCTACTTTATCAGGTCATCTAATCTACTCCCACCAGTCTCGGATGCCTATAAACCATGTACAACTCCCTCCTTACTATTTCTTTGTTATCGACCTGCGTACCCTCCCGGGGCGACGGCTCCGGGTTGCCTATGCTAATGATGTCATGCTACTGTAGACCTCAAAACTACAAGGAGCTGTATAATTAAGGCACGCTCAGGCTCGCAACATCATTGAAAGGGCATTCGGCGTATTAAAGTGACGATTTCCTATCCTAAAGCACCCTTCTGAATTTCCAGTGGAAACGCAGGCAAAATCGCGATTGCGTGCTGCGTGCTTCACAATTTTATTCGCCTGCAAAAGGATTTACCCGACGATCCCGAAAATGAACTCGAACAGGAGGAGTCCGATGACGACAGCGCCGACACTACTCACTCGATTTCTTCGGAGGCTAATGCAAGCGGTAATTATCGAGAGGCCAGTGACATGCGCGATAGACTAGCAAAAAATATGTGGAATTCATATGTAGCGATTCAAAATCGCTGAGACTTAAAGAAAAACAAAGACATTTATTGCGTTGACTCCTCACACTTCATCACCAGGATCAATCTGCTTGCTGAGCCATGCATCACGCGCTGGTCCCGCCTCCATAACCAGAAAGCCCATAGCTTTCTTTTCGTCGAGCATCACATCAAATGCCTGAACTAGACTCTCCGTTTGTAGCTCATTTGCGTACTCCTTCTGCAACAGTTTGATGGCTCTCTGCGACGGTGAAAGCGCCCGGATCTTGGCTGTTCTATTGCACATTTCTGAGGCGATATCACTAATTGCCTCCGCAATCAATACTCCACCACTTTCGCTTCGACGTTTCTTTGAAGTTGTGGCGCTAGTTGACTTGCCCCAAGCAGCGGTTGAAGATCCAGCAGCAGGCTCGGCGACAGGCTCCGGTAGCGGTTGCGGAGTTGTCTCAGTGGTGCCAAGCCTCGGTGCTCCATCATCTGCGCCGTGCTCCGAAGGCGTTGGTGATTGTGATGGTGGTGGAGCGGGTGGTTCAGAGACATAATCAGCTGGGCAGGGTTCATCAGAAGCTAGCGCGTACTCCCCAGTGGCATAAGTCCCTTCAAGCAGAACACCAAGGTCTTCGTATAATGGCATCGGCTTCTTTCGATAATCCGTAACTTTAGGATGATGCTACAGGATAGGCAACGTTAGCGAGAAATATGTGTCATCAAGGTAAACGTATTTAGTACCTCAATATAATCGTTCCAAACAGAGTCGTGAACAAGGACAGCATGGCGATCGTCATCCCAGCCGAATCCTGATGCATCCAACATTGTCTTGATCGCGGTGTAGTTCCCTTTTAACTGGAAAACCTAGATGGCAAAACTGTTAGATTCAAAATTCAACTTCTAGACCTCCATTGCACGCACCAGAGCAAGTCTAGATTTAAGTTGTTGCCTAGTCAGCTTTGTCTTGAACCTCGCGTTGAACGCCACAAGCGCTTCCGCCCACGCCTCTTTCTTGAAGCCGGAATCAGCTCGCTTCCCTGCTTGAGCTTGCTCTGTCATAGATTGCACGAGGAAGGCATCTTTCTCGCCGTCCCAGGACGCTCGCTCCTGCTCTAGGGAGGCCATTTTGAAGGCCCACAGAGGGCGATCGCGACAAAAACTTTCTGGTCTGAGTAGAAACTTCAAAATCGCGATCTTTGGCTACAATCGCGATCTTTTATGCGCCGTTTGGAAACGCAACAATTGGGCGCAGATTGCGATTTCAAAACTGCAATATTTTTTTGGATATGCAATTTTTCGAGAAATTGCAATCACCCGAATATCATTTTTTGGCGATAAATCGTGCTTTATTTTTAGATCCAAACACCGTCTAAGCCACCGACGTACGAGTCTAAAGTCATGTGCGGAATCGCCACATGCAACTCGAGTTGAGTTAAACTCAATCGAAACCATATTTTTTTGCCGAAACTCGTTGCAAAAGAGTTTAAGCCAACACGAAAACGATCATCTGGACGGCATGCTCGAATGCCATCGTAACGATGGTGTCACCTACCATGAGAGCTGCGACGACGAGCTGTGTCTACAGTCACGAGCCCAACAAGCACCAATATCACATTAGCACACAGCGCTCACACACTAAGCACAAACTCCTTACCGCTTGGTTTGGCATTGCCACCAACTCCAGCATTGCATTGATAGGCGTGAACACCTCAGCAATAGCCACTGCCAGCACAGCGTAGTTGAAAAGAGCGCTACGATAGAGCAACTTGTTTTCCCAGAAACCCTCCATGAATGGTTGCCCCCGATAGTTGGCAACGAAAGTGTTCACTTGCATGACCGACGACATGAGGAACATGATGCTGTTGACCACATTTGGGGTAAAGTTTCCATCCGGATGCATCGCTGGATCTCCGGGCTCAATGAAAGGCTGGGCAACGCGGAGAGCAGCCGCCAAAAACGCCAGATGGATCACGAATTGCCCAAAGATCGACACCAGCACTGACAGGCAGAACACTCCAGACGGCGGGCGTTGGTGTGAGAGTTTGCGGGCCGGCTTCGCTCGCGACAAAAACAAAAAGAACATTGCAATAGACAGCTGCACATCATATCAATACAGATTAGAACTTCTTTCCAGCACGCATAAACCAAAGCAAACGCACTTACCCCTGATATGGTGAGCTGTTGGTCCCCGTTCTTCACACCATGGACGAAAAGAGAACTCAAGTAGTACGCCGTGATAAGACAGTTGATGCCAAGGATCTTGTACATCTGGATAGTGGTCACTAGTGTGCATCGTCCCTGGCGGATCAGTTTCTTGATTACTCGGATACTCGAGCTTTTCGACGTGAATGGCGATGCGATCGAAGCGTCCCCCAAACGTATAATCTGGGAATCGTCATTTCCGTACAAAGATTGCTGCAACTCTTTTACGGAGTGGTCTCGACGTCCAGGTTGCCGGCGGTGGCGAATACCAATTTGGTCTGTAGCATTACCAGCACCCCTGTAAACTATATGGGGTGGGTGGTCAGTGCTGGACGAATTCACAATCGAAATACCAATATGGGCTTGCTTCAAGGCACCCACATCGTTGGTGCCATCTCCACACATCGCTGTTGTCTTGCCACATCGATTCATTGCCATGATGAGATGCTCCTTTTGCTGAGGTGACGTGCGAGCAAACACTGTGGCGAATAGACACATCTTTTCAAGAATGGCGAGGAAACCTTCCAGCGCAGCCGCATTATCTGTGCATTTGACCTCCTGCTGCCTGAAAAGCATGGACATGGCATCTCCAGTCACACACAGATCATACTGAACTTGCATCTTCTCGACCTCATCCACATTGAAAGGAATGGTCTCCTCTTCGATGTCTGGCGACCCGTCGTCGATGGATTTCCACTCCACAGTTTCTGTCTCCGCATTAGGCGTCAAAACCAGCGGCTGCTTGGAATATCCTGCGTTGATTCCGACTTGTCGGGCTACATCACATGCCGTGAGAGGGTTATCTCCTGTGACCATGGTAACTTTGTGCTTGGAGACCATCAGCTCCCGAATCGTTCGCTTTGTGTCGTCCTTTAACGGGCAGTCTAGGATAAGAAAACCCGCGAATGTAAGATCACTCTCCAACTCGTGACGGGGTTTGCGGCGTAGCTCATCAGGGGAACTTTCCACGGACAGCACGCGGAAGCCTAGCGCTAAGACACGGCATCCTTTGGATGCATAGTGGCGATACACACGCCGGTAGTAGGTAGGTTTTTCGCTCAAGATTGGCTCCAGTACTTCAGGAGCGCCCTTCGTAAGCACCCGCTGCTCATCTTGCTCATCATTATCAGCTTTCCGCACACAAACTACCGTAGTCATGCGCTTGAGCTCAGAGGAGAAAGTAAAGCTGTGCAAAATGTCAACCGCTTGAATTTCGCCCCGGCGGTCTGAGAAAAAGGATGGCTGAACACTCGGGAGCCCCTCTTGTCCATCTTCGTTGTTTATTAAGCACCACTGGATACTTCGAACAGCAGTCATTTCAAGTGGATCTCCAGCGACCTGGCCGTTAAGTAGTACCAACGACTGGCAACCCGCAAGTACCAGCTCCGTGTCAAGGGGGAGCTGCTCAGGTGCAATAATATCCAATTCACCACGGTGTTTGCCCCTATACTTGTCAGGCTCGACATGCGTTTCCAAGCCTGCTACTCCATGCAGCTTGAGCTCATCACTGGTTAACGTGCCAGTTTTGTCAAAGCAGCAGATGTCTACGCGCCCGGCAAAAGGGATCCGGAAAGGTTCGGTGCAGTAGATGTTGCTTTTCGTCAATGCGATCAGCGAGTTGGTTACTGCCAACGACAATTCCATCGGGAGCTCCGGCGGCACAACCGATGTGACGATCATAACACAGTGAAGGAATAGTTTGAACTGGTTGCGTGTCGGGTCATTGATCCCCTGCGCCAGCACAAATGCGGCTGCAGCAACTGCGAAGTTGAGGAGGAGAACGATAAACCACATTGCCTCCGAGTTGTTTGCCGTCACGCGCTGCGACGAGTACAAAATCGTGCGCATCAAGCTTCCTTGGGTGGTACCAAAACCCGTTCGAAGCACGAATCCGATGCAGCCTCCATCAGGGGGTGTAGATACACGGAGAGAATCCTTCAAGGCTGGCGTGGTGTGCTGAAGCACCTTGGTGCCTCCGAACAAAACGTGCCTTTTGTGTTTCATGCTGGAGCCGTCGTCAATCTCGAGATTCTTGAGCTTTTCCGCGTCATTCCCAATCGACGCGCCAATCGCCTCCTTACGCAAGGGAACAGACTCGCCGGAGAGCATGGACTCGTTCACCACGCAGTTTCCTCGCAGCAGTAGCAAGTCGCACGGCACCACCGTATCGCGCTCATTATGTCCGACAGAGCAGATATCCCCCGGAACCAGTTCGTCACTGGAAATCTGGATCCAGCTCCCCACCCGAAAGACCAGACACGGCTGCGGAGGGCGCCGCATGTGCAGCAGGGTGTCCATGTTCTGCTGACGCTGCTTCACCACGGTGCACTCGAAGATCACGAGCATGAGCAGCGTGAGCAGCGAGTAGTACACGTACTCGTCCAGACACCAGAGCAGCATGCAGAAGAACTGGAACACGAAGAACGGGGCCACCAGCTGCTCCTTCAGCAGCTCCGCGAACTTGGGCACGGGCAGCTCGAAGTCGTTCCTTCCCCACTTGCCCCTCGCACGCAGCAGCTCGTCCTCGGAGACGACCCCCCGCGTCAGCAGATATGACTGCAGCGTGTCCGAGCACGGGAAGTCGAGTCGGCGGAACTGCGCGTCTCCTTTGTTGACGGTCTCCACGCTCTCGTACACGCAGAACTTGAGGTTCTGGTACGAGAACCAGAGCGTCGGCACCTGCGCGCCCTTGAGCAGCGGCTTGTCCTGGCTCGGGGGCCTGTCGAGCGCCCGCTGACACTCGCAGAGCTGCTTGGGCAGCATCGCGAGCGC
>JAHQIV010001187.1:0-13253 GCA_030463285.1 Phytophthora europaea
TGCGATTCGCAGGAGCACAACCGAACTTGCACGGCGACGAGGAGAATGCAGCAGCCGACAGGAGCAGACGCGGGGACTTCGGCGACGACCACGCGCTCGAGCACCTCGGCGGCAACCACGCGCGCGAGTACTTCGACGGCAGCGACGACGGCAAGCGCGCGCACACCTGCGCTGCAGGCTCCAATTGTAGCGTCTTTTTCAGCACGAGCTTGACTTCGGGTGACAACGAATATCTTAGCGTCTGGCGACAAAGGCTCGGCAGCTTGCACAAGCGACACAGGCTCAGGTACAATCTTCGATTCTACTCCAGCTGAGCCGCTGAGCTCACTCTCATCAGCAGGTGGCTGCTCTCGAACTAGCTTCTCCGCAATGCAGTTCAGCTGTTTCAGCTGAGCCAACTCCACTGGGTCCTCCAATACAACTGAACTCCGAGCAACCAAAGTCTTGGAAGTCAGATAATCAGCTGCAGCGTTGAGCTCTCGTTTGACGTGAGCTAATTTCACTGATTTGAACTTCGGGCGAAGCTCATCGAACTCGTTGAGTAGGAGCTGAAGTCTTGGATTCAAACATTCGATGAGTCCCTGAGCTTGTTGAATGGCGATGAGAGAATCTCCAACAATCACTATGTCTGAGATCCCTCTAGCCAGAGCCATCTTCGTACCTTCTATCAGTCCATGGTACTCAGCTTCGTTCACAGTATCGTCCTCGAAATGAAAACCTCGGGCTTCGATCACATCCCAGGAAGGTAATTTCCACAAGATACAACCTGCTGAGCCTCGCGATCCGACATCTTAGCGGCACCATCGAAACTGAGTAGCCATCCTTATAATGGCTTCCAGCATTTCCAGACTGATTGGCGGAGCTCGGATAACTTGTCCCTTGGCTGGGATGAGACTCTCAGCTATTTGGTCGAGCTTGTTACGGGGGGTAATACCCGCTCCCATGATTGCCGCCAAGCCGTCTTCATCTCGTTGGAAGTTACCCGCACCTCACCGCAACTGGTGCGCGTGCCCGGATCAGGATACGACTTTGGACGGACGAGAGTCAACCATGTCGACTAAGCCAAGTCCAAGTTCGTCGAAGAAGAGAGGTGAGAAGAGCGAGTCTTCGCTTCGGCGGAGCTTGCGTGTTGCTGGATTGCCGGCTGAGGTGGAGCCGAAGGAAGCTGAGAAGTCTGGACCGAGCCGTTCGACTTTGGAAGTCTCAGCTCCCAGCACTGAGGTGGAAGCGTCACGTCCGAGTGAAGCTGAACCAGGTGCTGAGCCAGAAGCTCCCCCGATACCAGAAGATATTGTGCCGTCGCTGAGTTCGCCCGAGCTGAAACCGTCTGGGGCTGGTCAAGGCGATGAAGCGGGTGCTCAGCCGAGCCCCCAAATTGATGAAGGTCGAAGCCAAGTTGTGCCTGCTAAGCACCAGAATATTGCGCCTCAAGATAAATCCGAGGCTTCGAATGCGATTTCCCGACTGCCAAGTGCTAACCCGGAGCCAACTGCTGCGAATCCTCGCATTAACCAAGTCGAGGGTGGTGCACTGAGCCTGTTGGGAAGTCGAGAGATGCAGCTGAGAGAGCAAAGCCCAGCTTGGACTGGGACGGACCCTGTTCGACTCAACTACGCCGCTGGGGCTGGTTATTTCGGTTCGACAAGTGTTGGAGCCTGGTCAAGTTCACTCTGGCCAGATCAACGACCATTTGAGCGACTGAGAGGCGTCCCGGAGTGTAGACGCTCAGAACCTGAGCTTGACTCGACCTCCTGAGATGACTGAGGTTGAGATGATCGCCTATGGCCGAGCTCAGCTCGAGCTATGGATGCCAATCCCTCCTGGAATTGTGCACCGTACTGGTGTAGCGTATGCGCCGCGTCATGAAGGTTATGACCTCTGGGGTTTCATCCGAGCAGCTAGAGCCACAGCTAGACACCTCATGTCGGTGACTCGGTCTCCCTCAGCTCGGTGGTTGAATGTGTTCAACGCTGAACGTCGTCGGATCCCAGTGGTGTCTGATCTCAAGGCAGTCCGAGTCTCGCTGGGGCTGATGCCACCTATCGCGTGCGTCGCCCTGCTTCAGACTATGCTGCATGAGGCTGGATACGAGTTCCGGAACCAAGTCCCAGCATGGCACACTCTATCTGAGGTGTCAGGGGTGGCCAAGTCTCAGATCAGACTGGAGGTTGAGCGAATTGGGCATTTCATCAGAGCTGAGCTGACTGCCTGGACGTATGCAGTCGGGTCGACGCCGTATTATGTTCGATCGCCCTCAGACCCACAGTTGACAGCTTCAGCTCAGACAAGTGAGCCTCGAGTTGGTTTTCCGCTGGTTAAGGACGGTGATGCTATCATGGATGAGGACACTCAGCTATTCTTGGGCCCTGACGTAGTCATGCGACTTCAGCTGACCGGTCTCAGGCCCAGAAGCCCAGCCTCAAGTCGTGAAGAGGAGCCGGCGCGTAAGCGTCCGTTGCTGATAAGGTCTTCAGCTGGAGGTTCTATCCCGAGTTGGAGCGATTCCAGCGATGCCGCCTCTGAGATTCGACGTGATGCCATGAGTGACTCACTGCCTAGCATGGTAGGTGCAGGTCCCAACTCAGACCTGTCCCTGATGGCTACTGACGAAGGTGGGAACATGTCGTACAGCTCCTCTGGATCGTTCCTGATGTCTGTTACGGATTACATGGTTGAGACAGGGACGCATTTGCCCATGTCAAGCGCCACGGTGATGCGCGGATCTGCGACAGGCGCAATTCGGAGCTCGGTCCCAGGGATGGTAATTTCTGTTACGCCAGACCCTCCCCGAGCTAGTCCTGCGCAACCAAGAGTCGAACCAAGGCTGTCCGTAGCTGATCACCCGGCCCAGATCCCGTTGCCTGGCAGTCCGGCGTCCAAACGACCAGCTGAGCGCAATGTATAAGTTGCTGAGACGAGGCCCGGCCTGGGACGATATCATTGCGGTGTTCGATCGGAGACGGAACGTTTCTCGTTTGGTGACCCTGTCGCCCAGGTGGATGTTTATGACCCACCGTCCCAGCGAGACTTGGCTCGGAGTGAGGCCACTGCTTGGGCTCATTTCAATGCCGAGCGGAGTCAGCGAAAGGCCACCGAAGCTCGGTTGAAAGCCACGCTGGATGACAATCGGATGGAACAAGCCAAGCTTCATGAGGAATACCAGAAATTGCAAGCTACGAGCGCCCAGATGTCTGACACTCAACGCAGAACTCAGACTGAGCAACGTTAGCAGTTGGAAGCTTTGGAAAGTCTAGCTGAGCAACGTGTTGCAGGTGAAGCTGAGAAGTGCAAGGAGGATGAGGTCCGAGCCCAGTATCTTTTGGAAGTGCAGAAGAAACTCCAAGAGGCTGAGATCAAAGCCAGACAGGATGAGTTGCAGAGAGTTCACGACGAGCGTGCAGCCAAGATTCGAGCTGAACATGATGTGGAGTTACTAAGTTTGAATGAAGAATATGCTCAAACGCAAGTGAGCAGTGGCTGAGCGAGAAGAGAAACTTCGCCTACTCCAATCAGCTCAAGAGCAGCTGAATACTCAAGCTGACTCTCGAATCCGGACGAGTCGCTCAACTGTTCCGCTGAATCCCGCTCGGGTCCCGACTGAGACGCTGAGAGTCTCGACAGTTAACGATCCTGTCTTGGCGAAGCTCGACCAATTGGCCGATATCATGCATCAGATGGTACAAGCGAACCAACGTCAAGCCGAACCTGTTGAGTCACGTGATAAGACAGCCAAGACTCAGAGCTCGTCCCAGAACAACCGACCAAATCCTCAGCTCGGACTTCAGCTTCTGCGTCGAGGCGAAGCAGCAAAGCTCGCATGTCAGGATCCAAGAAGCCTGATGATGATGATTGGGGATCAGACAGCTCGAGTTCTAGCGACTCGTCTCAGGATGAACTCGAAGGCCAGTTTGGTGCTGCTGCTCAGACTAAGAGCTCAAACATTGGTTCGGGAACTCGTGTTGTAGTCCAAGCTATGGTTCCGCACGACGCCCTCGAGAAGTTCGATGAACGAGGTCCCCGTGACGATCGTGTCAACCGGTGGGAACGGTTCATGTATTACGCGACTATGGCGCCGTGGAATGAGAAGACCCGGATTGTTCAGCTGAGAATGAGGCTCTCAGGTTCCCTGAAGGACTGGTGTGCTCAGCTTCCCGACTCCACCCGCTCAGGCTGGAAGAAGTTGTCTCATGTGTTCAAGAAGGAGTGGTGTCGAAGTATTGGCTCGAAAGCTGAGCGTTATTACGCTATGGAGATTTGCGACTCAGAAACGCCTCGGATGTTCTTGTATCGGCTCAACCGAGCTGTCAAGAAGGCTGATATTGTTTTTTAAAGACCAACTACTGAGCGAGAGGCTCACATCCACCATTTCATCAAAGCGTTGAGTGATCCTCGGTTGAAGACCACCCTCCAAGGTCAACGGTTCGATGAATTGAGTGAATTCGAAGAAACGCTGAAACGCATCGAAGCCCTGCGGCAGGACGAGCGTCATGAAGACCGATATTATCCACAGAAGAAGCGTCCCGCCCAGAACCTGCAGTTCGGCAGATTCAAACCTCAGCCACACCAAGCTGAGGGTCGTGCATTCATGGCTGAGAGTACTGGGACGGACACCGAAGGTGGGCGTCACGCCCACTTCTCGGATGAAGATCCTTCCAGATACAACAAAGATCCTGGAGTTGAGTTGAGCAATCAAGCTCTGAGAGCTGAAGCTTCTGAACCTCAGTCGAGCTCAGCGGTGACGAATTCGCCTACGGCTGAGCTCAATTACTCAGCTGCTGTGACTGAAAAATCCATTTCCGAGTCGCCGAGCGGTTGGCGTGGAAACTGAAAGCTGACACTCAACCGTATGGGAGAGGAGCACTCCAGCGTCAAGATTTAAATACAGTGAATGTGGAAGTGAACGCCACAACGCCGAGAACTGCTGGAGCAAGCTCATCTGTGGACGCTGTCATGATGAAGGCCACCCTACCCAGTATAGCAGACGTCAACCATGTTCGAAGTGTGGCGATTACCATCGCCGGGGTTTGTGTGATATGTGGTCGGCACTCAAGACAGTGCGGGAAACTATCCGTGCTGGGGGGTCCCTCGAGGGTATTGACCCTGAGACTATTCGGCAACTGCTGGATGGCTCGGACTCTGAGACGCCGTTAAACCACTAGGCTCGCTGGTTAGGGAACCAGTGCGTGACGAGCCGAAGTCCCAAGCGTTGTGTGCATTTGCATATGTGGGCCCAGCCCTTCCATGTTGGCACAACGATAACCCCAAATGTATGAATTCATCTGATGTTATTCTGATATGGCCGAAGTCGACGACCTAGAATCAGATACAGAGTTTGATATCATCTCGAATTCGCCCTGACCTATGGTGAACGCTATGGCTGGTGGAGTACGCATGCTTTGGTCGGTGAAAAACGTGATATGGCGATGGTACATGGAGCAATTTTCAATCACCGGACTCGGATCCTGATGGATACAGGAGCCACGATGAGTATAATGAGTTTAGACTTTGCACGCAGGTTGAAACTCAAGCTCAGACGTGGTCACCGACTCCGAGGCGTAGGTTTTGGAGATGTTCCGACGTACGCTACTGCTCAGGCTAAGATCAAGCTGAATCTCGGAGTGCAAGTGGTCTATGTGATGGATGTCTGGGTGGGCAACATTGGAGCAGGTCTGGATTGTCTTTTGGGGATGGACTTTATGGTCGCTGCTGGAGTTCGGGTTTGTGCTCGCGAAGATGCAGTTCGGCTCCCGGATGAAGAATCTCTATTTTTGGTTGGAGATCCTGAGATCAGCCACGTTGGGCTCGAAGTCGGCGTATCATTAGCTGAGCCGATTCGACTTCAGCCTGGACGGTCTGTAAATCTCCCAGTCAAGTATTACCAAGCTAAGCCAGACAAAGTTGAAGAATGGGCTGGGCGAGGTAATAAATGGGTGACGCAGTTTATCTATGGGACTGAGAGAAAGCCCAAGGCTGTCAAGGTGACGAACATCTCAGATCGAGTGGCTCGCATCACTCAGCATACTGTAGTAGCGTGTCTGGCTGAGAAGGGATATTTGCCTCAAGGAGAACGTTTCGCCCGACCTCGGTCTCACAAGTATCGTGAGTGGACTGCGCTGGTCTATGAAGCTGAGGCTTCAGCAGATTACCTGAAGTTAGAGGAGCTGATCGCGCGACAAGCTGAGCTCAGAAGTCCACCCGCTGTTGAGAGTCCGACTTATACATGGCTCAAAAAGCTGCTATTGGCTAAACGTCCGCCGAGGAAGGATGGCGCTGAACCTGATAGAGCTGAGCCTCGTGCTTCAGCTTACATGGTGAACACACTCTCTCAGGAACGACCTGGAAGAGCGATGGGCCAAGTTGGCCGGGACGATGTGACCCGGACCTGGCAGTCCGCCTCTCCGGCGGGCTTGCCCTCAGCGGACACTCCTTCTGAGCCATCTAGCTCGCTCAAACCTGAAGAGGACGCAGAGATTATGGGGGACGAGACCGAAGATGTTCCAGCCAGTGATGAATCTGAACCTGAAGTGGTATCACGAGGAATGCTTGGAGGAGGCACTACTACTCATGGAGCTCGGAAGGAACTGGCGAAAGTATTCAAAGCTGAGCCGGTTGATTTCGTAGCTGAACATGTGTCTCGACTGAGAGAATTCCTCGCACGATGCATGCGGCTGGAAATTGAAATATCTGATGAAGCTGAAGTGACCGTGTACTTTCACGAGGGCACTGAGCTGTTGAATGATCTCAGAAACCAGTTGGCCGCGCTCCCCGAGTTGAAGGATCTCAGTCCGAAATCTGATTTGGCTACGGCTGGTATTGGTGAGCCCGGAGTGACGACTGAGGAGATGGAAGTCCAAGTTCGCGCAATTTTGGAGAAGCATCATGCCAGTTTCCTGGGAGATGGGAATGCAGTTCCAGCCCCAGCCAGAGGCGTTGTTTGTGATTTGGATGTGGGAGACGCTAAGCCTGTGGCTCAGAGGTCCAGACCCATTCGACCTCAGCATCTTCGGAAAGTCTATGAATTGCTCAAGAAGCTAGTTCAGACTAAACTGATCGAGTATTCAGACTCAGACTGGGCTTCGCCAATTGTCATCGTGATGAAGAAGAATGGAGTCAACATCCGATTTTGTATTGACTATCGCCTCGTGAATCAGCTGATGAAGCTCATGCATTACCCCTTACCTTTGATTTACGATTTTTGGATTGGGTTTGAGAGTATGATGTGGTTTCTGAACGTGGACATGGCCAGTGGATTTTGGGCTGTGCCGATGACGCTGGGAGCGAAACATATTTCGGCTTTCATCTGTCCGCTGGGACACTTTCAGTGGACAAGGATGCCATTTGGACTGAAGAACGCTCCGCTGATCTACCAGCAGATGTTGGACAATTGCTTATGGGGGTTCGTGGGTCTCCCAGCCTCTGAAGAAGCACAGATCGATGCCGACGTATTGGAATCTCTAGGAATTCAAGCTGAGAACTCAACCGAAGAGGAGTTGTCCACGTTGGCTGAGAGCATGATTGTGTTTCAGAGGAACATCCATGTCAGCTGAACCCGGTTCTAGGACGGAGCTCATACATTGATGATATCGCGTACGGAGCTGAGACCTCGGAGCAGTTGTGTGTCGATCTGGATCGACTCCTGTATCGGTTGAGGTACTGGGGAATCTCAGTGAGCCTGCCTAAGAGTGAATTCGGCAAGAAGACGATCTCGTATCTGTCCCATGAAATTGGAGCTGAGGGAATTCAAGCCAAGCCGAAGATAGCCAAAGGCGTGAAGGATCTCCCGTTCCCGTCGACGCGGAAAGGCGTGCAGTCATTTCTGGGAAGTCTGAACTATTACAACAAGTTCATCGAAGTCCTCCCAGTTATAGCGGCTGTACTTTATGAGTTGACGGACGAGCAGATCCGAGCTGGTCGAGATCTCAGCCGAGCTAAGGAAGCCTTTGAAGTTCTGAAGCGGAAGATCGTATCGACGCCCCTGCTTAGACATCCTGACTCTCAGAAGCCGTTCATCATCATCGTCCATGCCTATCCCTGGGTTGCGTGTGCTGTTCTGGACCAAGAACATGATGGAATTATTCTCCCAGTTCGTTTTACAGGGAGGGTTCTGCATGACCAGGAGCTCAGTTATCACGCCACTGAGAAGGAAGTGGTGGCGTTGATCCGAGTTCTCCGAGTGTTCTACACGATGTTGGCTGGGACGAAGCTGATCAAGGTCTATACCCGGCATTCAGTGCTGAAGTGGAAATTCAAGTCACGATCACTTGAGGGACGTTGCGAAAAGTGGGCAGTGCGACTAGCCCCCTGGCCGTTGGAAATTCATAAGATCTGTTCCAGCAGCCAGTTCTTGGTCTGCCGTTAGTACTGCATGACAGAGTGGCGGGCCAAGAGCTGCCCCTTACGGCCCTCCTTGAAGGCGAGGTACATCCCAAACTTGTCGACGGCAGCTTACAGAACGAGAGGAGCGCTCTCCCGCTGCATGCAAACTTCCAGGTAGTCCCAGTGAACACCTTCTTCTTCGAGAAACTTCATGAAAGAGCGCACGGCGTTCTCGCGGGCACGCTTCGTGTTAGCCGGGGCGAGGTCGTTGAGGCTCATCTGGAGTCGGAGATGTCGGAGCTTGCGTGTTATTCGTGAAATATGCGAATGACTTGCACTCCGTAGGGGGGTATCAATAACTTCGCTGGGCCCTCCGACTCGATACGTCGGAGCTGTGGCTGTCAAGCACCCATGCATCAAAGAGACCCCTCATTGGCCGAAATAATTCTGATCATGCCGATTTATTGGCTGAAAAACTATATTTGCCAAGGCATCAATTTCATTGGTTGATACTATGTATTGTGAAATCAGGTATGGTCGGAGATTTGACTATATTCATCCATACCCTAAATTCTCCGACCGCTCCGACCTGCACACAAAAAAATACGGATAGAAAGGAAGTGCGCCTTTAAGTATCACCCTGCCATGCGCTCCGCGCGAACCCCCCTAACGACTCGCTGCGCTCGCTGGCGACAAAAACCTTAGCCCGCTGCGGCTCGCACGCGTCGCCTCCGCTTGGTAGGTAGACCATTACTTGGTCCTGGGTTTGCAGCCGCGTGCTACGCACACGGGCTGTCAAACCGAAGGCTGGGGGCTCGCTGCGCTTGCTTATGACACCCGTCCCCGAGCTCCGACCAATCATCAAACGGGGCGACTAATCTGACTAGGAAACTGTATGCATAACTCGTGACAACTGTCCGACCAACCATCAAACGGGGCGGCTAATCCGACTATGCATATCATTTCGAGAAGGGCTGGGTAATTATGTTATGCTCCGACCGGGCTTGACAAAAAAGTTATGGTGATCGTCTTAAGTACGGTTGGAGATTTGACTATACCCATCCATATATTTCATATCTAACGTAACAAAGCCGCGACTTCGCACGGAACAGCTCTGGATTTACTGGTACAGTGCTTCAAAATACAAACTACTGTACACCTTTTCGAACGTTTTGACCAATGAAGCACTGAATGGCCCTGAAACTTGGCCGATCAACGCGGCTCAAGACGCCCGATCATACGTGGTATTTTGTCACATCTCTATCAATTCTGTTACGATTTCTGTACCGATTTCAAAATGCAGATCACGACAGCCCAATCCTCTAGTAAACCTGAACAGAGATGGGTTCAAGTTTGGGTGTCCGAGTGTGGAGTAGATAAATCATTAAATGACAAATTTTATCAAGGTGATATTTGGTTTCACCGATATAATAATATTGAAATAATCACTTTCGCTGAACATAAGGGTAAACTATGATAATAGTTTTTGTTTTAGTTAAGTTATCCGCTGAACATTAGGATAAACTATGATAATAAAAAAATAAATTTTATTATCATAGTTTATCCTAATGTTCAGCGGATAACTCCGACTGTTTAATTGCAACAAAGCATTGCGAGGTCAACATACTACTGTATTATTATAGATTTATTATATAATAGAGGTTAATATACATGTATAATGAATGAAACATCTCCTAAGGGGATGTTTCATTCGGGGGCAGGTTAACTGGGGCAACTCTCTAGGCCAATCAGATTCGTTTAAATTTGCCCCAGCTACCCTGAGTTTTGAGCTCGGGGCAGCTGGGGCAACTCGGGTATTTTAGCCCCTGCTCAGACAGATTAGTGGAGAGGAATCACTTTGTGGTGGTATATTAGAAGAGCTACGTGCATTACTGAAGCCACAGGGTCTATACATGCTGGTACAAGACCTACGGCGTCGGACTTCGCGGTACTGATGTTGCTGGTGTAGTAGGAGCTGGTGGTGCAGGAGCTGGCTGGTGCTGGTGGGGGACTTGGTGCCGATGCTGGCACTGGACCTGACCGCGCACGTGGCGCCGAGCTTGCTCTGCTGTTTGCGCGCGACTTGGTGGTGGCCTCTCACGCAGGGGCGATTGTGTGGCGATGCGCGACTTACTCTTTTGCCCTCTAATAACATATTCCCTTTTAAAATGTATTCATGCGAAATAAAAAAGAATTTGCGAGTAAAATTTGCCTGCCCCCGAATGAAACATCCCCTAAAGAAGCCTATAACGTATGTATTTTACGCACAAGTAATATCGGATTACGGATGTATGCATTATGTTACACTGTCCGCCAAGTATATACGCACACCCACGTTTGGGAGTGTAACCTACTGAATATTTGGAGTTGGAAGCCCCGCTTTAGATCTGTTGTTTTTACAATGATGAGAAACCTCGCATTTGTGCCAACGAGTAGGATTCAGCTGTTTGAAGGGGGCCCCACATACAAGTGGCCGCTTCGGGCGACCCGTCCAGTATTGCGCACACCATCAAGTATACAAAAACCAAGTCATGATGGTGAAAGGTGTTGACTGGTCAAGAGCCATTTCAGAAAACAATGGGCCGCGGCCCACCGCTAACGGAGAGAGAGCGGGGGTAGATAGATGGGCTGGGCTCAGCTGGCTTTGGCATTCGTAAAATCTCCCGACAGTTGAAACGTTCCACCGACGCTGTTCGTCGGGTGCTGAACGTAGACGTCTCGAAGCCACGCGAAATGATGGGGCCAACACCCATTTTATTCGAGCGAGACCTTCGCCGTCTCGTTCGGACAGCATCGACGCGTGAAAAGAATTTTTTCGGGCGAAAAAAAATTCTCTCCCACACATCCTTGCCTTCGGGATGCACAAGCATTTTCCACGCCCATGCCTTCCGTGTAGCCTTGTCCGCCTTCGAAAGCGGCAGCGTACTGTTCAGTTCATAATTGGAAAGCCAATCAATGTTAGAAAGAACACGTTGAATAGTCCTGACAGAGGGGTTAGATTAAGCATGGACCTAAGCTGCGGGGCCGAGAAATCACCTGTCGAGACGGCGAACGTTTTGCTCGAATAAAATGGGTGTTGGCCCCATCATTTCGCGTGGCTTCGAGACGTCTACGTTCAGCACCCGACGAACAGCGTCGGTGGAACGTTTCAACTGTCGGGAGATTTTACGAATGCCAAAGCCAGCTGGGCCCAGCCCATCTATCTACCCCCGCTCTCTCTCCGTGAGCGGTGGGCCGCGGCCCATTGTTTTCTGAAATGGCTCTTGACCAGTCAACACCTTTCACCATCATGACTCGGTTTTTTATACTTGATGTTGTGCGCAATACTGGACGGGTCGCCCGAAGCGGCCACTTGTATGTGGGGCCCCCTTCAAACAGCTGAATCCTACTCGTTGACACAAATGCGAGGTTTCTCATCATTGTAAAAACAACAGATCTAAAGCGGGGCTTCCAACTTCTACGAGAGCTTTGCATAGGCTGCGATAGCTAAAGAACATTGATATAAGCGAAATACGGGGCGCTGGTACGGTGCATTTGTAATGCATTTGGTGATGACTGAAGGAGCGGTCAAAAATGAAGACCGATTTTAGGCAGTGATGACCACCATAGATGCAGACTTACCGCATTGATGAAATTTGACATGTGAGTCAGGCTCACTTTCCTTCGACCGAGAGGGCATCTGGTGCGGCTGCGAAGCAGGCGCACCATCTGCCCCGTGCACAGGTGACTGGCAAACTAAGCAGGTATTAATACTAGCAGAACACCATTGTTTTAATGATATAATCCAATTTAGGCGAGACAGTGAAGCTAGAGCTTACCGCGTATCGACCTTCCGTCGCAGGTATTTTATAACCGAATGCAAGTTACAAAATGCAACAGGTATATAATCTTAATCTCGACTGGATGGGTCAGCATAAGCTTATCATAATTTATGAAGTATCTACTTCGCAGGTGGGCGGTATGCACTCTATTCACTAACTCAACTTATGATACCCGCAGCACTTAACCAAAATGTAGATATAATAATATACTATAGTCCCAACCCAGCTTCAAATATACTTTTAAGAGGGAGGGGACGTGCCACGCGAGCTGATGTCGGCTGTGTAGCAGCATACCTTACGGTACTTGCTATCTTAGCAAAAGGACATGAAGCACCCACTGGAGATTATGAGTCGTTGTCATAAAATTTCAATACCGGTTACCGGAGCCAGCTACCGGGTGGACGCCTAATTAATGTGTGTTGGGCACTCCCTCCGGGGTCACTGCTATCCCAGAAATATTCAGTAAGTTACACCCCCAAACGTGGGTGTGCGTATATACTTGGCGGGCAGTGTAATATTAGCCCCCCGGATATAAAATCCAAAGAACTTTTGGTCTTGCCGTTTTGTACATAATTGCATTTTGCTGGGTGTGCGCCCAGTATTCGCTTCCTGGACCGCAGTAGGACCAGCAAGTGCAGCATATACAGCGGCGACCTGTACCGAATAGCCTATGTCATCGCACACAGCAAAAGTGAGTGCAGAGACCAGCAACATGCCTGCCCCGGCTAACTTGAGGTAAACGAGCTTCGTCGGACATTTTTTTCTTAAATGCTCGGAAGGCAGAAGACATTTATTTTTAAAATGTTGGTAAGAACGAGACCTCTAAGAACGTCGTCAAAATCGTCATCTAAACCAAACTCACCGACTGCAGCATCTATCTGTCCGCTCAGCAGAGCTTCTGCTACGATATCACTCGCATCTTGGTCTAGTTCAGCTGCAGAAGGAGCAGCAGGAGAATCAACTTGATGTTCCGTAATAAGGCCGCACTTACGGAAGCCTGTCAGCACCGTCGCGTCTGAAACGCCGTCCCAAGCTGCGCGGAGCCATGAGCACAATCTTTGAGCATGAAATGGCAAAGTGAATTGGTGGTCAAAAGAGGCTTGTATGCCATGACAT
>JAHQIV010001188.1:0-13246 GCA_030463285.1 Phytophthora europaea
TGGTCCAGCGAGTGGCGCGTGTGCTGCCCGACGGAGCCCTCGACCAGCGGGCTGTGGAACGTGTAAACGTCGTCGTCCAGGCTGCGGAGGAAGGCCTTGTGCTGCCCCAGGATGGCAAGCGCGCACACGGGCGCGCCCGAGCTGCCCGCAGCCATGGAGGTTATTGGTGCCAACCCTTGGCGTTGTGTGCGCAGCGCGGCTGCGAAGCAAGAGCGCAACATTGACTTGCTGGGTAAAATCGAAATATGATGTTTGAAGCGGATCGACAAAACAGGACCCACTTTGGCCGCGTCTATGTTGCTGGATCCCAAATTCATGATACATGTACCTATTGGTAGTGAAGTCATGTAAGGTTGAAAATAGACTAAATCAAGAGAAAGATACCAAAACAATTATGAGAAAGTTGAAGAATAAAACATTAACCGACTTCAGCGTATCTTTGGCACGCTTATGTATATACATATAATGGCGAAGGCAGAGGACCGCGACAGGGATCTTGCATGTTGTAAGTTTTTACGACCTTTGGTGTGGTTTTCAGCAACCAAGGATGGAAAATAATTGCGTGCGCAGTCTGTTCCGTATGGAGGCAACATCTTTTCAATTTTCTACACGGCCGAGAAGAAACAGCGAGGACAAGGTGGTGAACGGCATTCTTTGTGAGCTTGGGCTTGAGAACTTGGTTGGAAAAAGTAATAATCATTATAGTTTAGAGTGATTATTATTATGTTAATACATATTATACTGGGAATACCGAAGAATGAGGGATGGACAGCCCTCAAGGGATTAATTCCACGGTACTGCGTGCGCGTAAGCGTAACCTCAGTCAACTTTCAGCCAACATTCGTTAACATTCGTGCCACCTGGCACTCGGGGAGCAGCATGGTAGAAATGGACGCCCCGTTATTAAGTTCTGATGTGATAGAAACAGATTGGCGCTCAGCAGCTTCATCATTCGCACACTAATAGAGCAACATTGCGCTGTAGAAGCGAAGGGGGCAAGTCCGTGTACGCCTAGGACGCGGCCTCGCTGCCGGTGTCACTGCACTTTGCACTTTGCAGTGATACCGGCAGCCGCTGAGCGCGAATCTGTTTTGATACATCAGCGGGTAGCCTACCGGCGCGAGGAGCGTTCTGGGCGCACACGAACTCCCCCCCCCCGTCGACGATAACCACGCCGCGGTCCTTGATCCCCCGCCTACCATTCACATTATACGCTTCCTAACTGAAGCGGAGTCGCCTTCTTGGTGCAGGTCACGCAGAGATAGAAGCAACGAAAACATTCAGCTGGGCGGCAAAAGCCACCTTGTTGGCACTGCGTGTATTCTCAACTGAGTCCTAGATTCTTCTCTTTGACCTTTTTGTCTTACGCCTTCTGCAAGTAGTATAGTGGGGATCAGTATAATCCGCAACAGCCCCACCTACGGATTCCGATCAACTTGCAGCTTCAAAAATTGCCTTCGGCAATAAACCCATCGCTGCCCTGTGTTTTTCAAATGCCGGACGTGGCAATGACTTTGTAAAAGCATCGGCCACGTTATCAACTCCTGGCACTCGAAACACGTCAATCTCTTTCAAATCGATACGCTCACGCACAAAGTGGTGACGCAAATCGATGTGCTTGGTCCGAGAATGAAAAACAGGTTGCTGGCAAGCTTCTTTGCGCTTTCATTGTCCAAAACACTTGTGATGGTTGTTGTTGCTGGACTTGCAGCTCTTTCAGCATTTGACGCAAGTGTACCATCTCCTGTACCAGTAGACTTTGAGCCATGTATTCAGCTTCCGTCGTGTGCAGCGCGACGGTCTTCTTCGTTTGGCTGCTCCACGAAATAATGCTCCCACAAAACTGAGTCACATAGCCTGCAACAGACTTTCGGTCATCAACTCGATTTGCGAAATCAGCATCCGCGTATGCTCTTAGGTGATCGTTCAGCTTTTCATCTGACCATGCTAATCCATCAAGCTGGATCCCCCAGTCCACTGTCTCTTTCAGGTAGCGCAAACCACGTTTTGCAGCTCTCCAATGCAATAATCCTGGGTTCTCCAGGAACTGGCTGCACTCTCTCACAAGGTAGGCCAAATCTGGCCGAGTACCAAGCATCAGGTACATCAGCCTGCCGACCTCGGCACGATACGGCATTGATCTCATCAGTTGCCGTTCGTCATTTTCGGTTGGGCACATGGTCTTGCTCAACTTCAGATCCACTGTGCTCGGCGTCTTGCAGCCGTTGCAGTTCTGCATATTGAAGCGCTTGAGAACGGTCTCAGCATACTTCCTCTGGCGAATAAACATTGTCCTTTCTGCCCGGTTCCGCGTGATCTCCCAGCCGAGAATGTAGTGTAGCTCTCCGAGATCCTTCATTGCAAACCGATCCTGAAACATCTTCTTCATCTTGTTGATGAGCTCCATCGATGGAGCAAACAGAATCAAATCATCTACCGTGTGACTGGAGGGTTTTTAGGATGCGAGCCTCTCGGGGCTTTGTACTCGCGTAACGCTGTACAAGTGGACGTTGGCAAACGCTCCTCACTCGCAGCATCACTCGATACTTGTCTCTCCTCAGCCCGCTCACTTGCTTCTTTCCACTTCGTGACTCCCTTGTAGTGCGTCCATCTCGTCAGCATTCGGTGCCTTGCAGTGCCCCCTGCTATGATTGCCTTTTCGCCTTCGTGTGGAATTGCCTGACACGCACTCACCTCGCAGGTGGTCTGCCTCATGTCCATTGACGTGTCCATTGACACGCTCCTCATCTCGCTCTGCCACCGTGCTTGAACGACTGCTGTCAGATACCGCAAACCGCACGCTCTTCGTCCGAGGTGCTGTGGCATCACTACTGGAGCTTCACTTATTGACTCCACTGGCCCCACCTGACCGGACAACTCGCTCAACTGCCCCACCTGACCGGTCATCATGTCCGGTGTACCAGACAGATAGTCACCTTCGTCACTGCAACTGTCTCCATCAAGTACGGCCACATGCATCTCATCCAGCATCGGCGCAATATCATCCTCCGCTCAGCTTTTAACTCCAAAATATTCTTTTGTAGAGGCTGTACTTGGCAGCGATGCTGGATTCGTGCACAATCGTCCAGCTTTATTTTCATAGAACACAACAGTATGGCTGTAGAAGCCCTTGTTGGTCTTCCTATCCAGCAAGCGATAGCCTCGCTTCTCTCGCGAATACCCAACGAAGACCGGCCCCCATGCCTTCGCCTGCATCTTCCGTCGTTCAACCTTGTCTACGTACGACAGGACATTGCAGCCGAACGTCCGCAACTTCTCGTATGCAGGAGTCTGGCGGTGCCACACTGCATATGGAACCTCCATGCCTCGCACAGAGCTGGGCATAATGTTCACATAGTGTGCAGCTGTCATCGCTGCCTCAGCCCACATCGATTCTGGCAGGTCGAAGTGAACGAGCATGCATCGCATTCGCTCCGTAATGGTGCGGACCATTCTCTCCGCGACACCATTTTGGTCCGGAGTATGCTTGATACTGCTGTCAAACTCCATGCCATATTTCGAATGACATAAACTTTGCAGCTTCTTGAACTCCTTTGCATTGTCTGATCTCAACGCTTTTATTCGAACATGTTGCTGCGTCTTGACACGCTCATAGTAGTCCTCAAACTTGTTGTACACTTCCGAACGATGCTCGAGTAGAGACACCGTGACAAATCGGCTTGCATCATCAACGAGCACGGCAAAGTACCGTTTGCCACCGTAATACCGTTCTGTATACGGACCCCAAGCGTCCACGTGAACTTTTTCACCTACCAACCACTCACGGGTCTGTGCTCGAGGCTTCTTCATACTTTTCCTCGTCAATTTTCCTTTCACACAGGTCTCGCAATTGAAACCCATCGGGATACGCAGGTTCACATGAGGCAATGGCCACTGATCATGGCTGAACAATGCATTGAATGCATTCTTGCCATGGTGCCCCAGTCTCGAATGCCACAGCTCCAAACTACTCACTCGGGTTGGTAGTGCCACCATGGCTATCTCCCGTGGTCTCCAACTTCAAGCGATATAGTTTAGTATCATCAACTTGAGCGGTAGTCACGCCAGAGTGTAAGATAACATCGGCGCGATCTGCCGCATCAAAGTGCACCTTCACACGATCACGATCAGGCAGAGATTGGTTCAATTGCAGTCGCACAGAGTAGAGACTGCACTGTATCTCAGGAGCACAGCGTACTCCACGCAGCGTCAGTGAGCACTTCCCACCAGAGGTCTTTATCTCTTTGATCACAGTGCCAATGCCTTCTACACTCAGCCAATCATTTCCTCCAATGCGAACTCGGCACTAAGTGGCGTGAACTCCACGAAATCGGTCAGCTGGTTCGAGATATGACTCGATGCCCCGGAGGCAAGGTACCAGTTATCATGTGCTTTGTCTGAGACCGGGTTTTTGCATTTTCATCGCTTGAACAATAACATACGCGCTGTCATCACTTTCATTAGCGTAGTTACCCTTTTCCGTAGCCTTAGCACTTTTTCCATCACTCAGCTTATCGCGCTCCTGCACTTGTGCGCCGCTGCGATCCTCGGCTGGAGGTCGTTTGCCCAGAAATGGGCAATCACGCACATGGTGGCCTGCTTCATGGCAGTGAAAGCAGGCACCACCAGGTTTATGCCCACTGTCGGTTCGGCCTCGTCCGTCACTACGTCCACCATCACGTCCACCACTTTGATTCCCACGACCACCAGAACCACGTCCGCCAAAACCACGACTTGTCCTCCACCTCGGCCTCCACCAGCAAAGAACGCCTTTTCTTCATCTTCGTCATCCTTGACGCCTTCTCCTTTTCGACCTTGACGATGATCGAAAGCCATCTCCAATGCGAGTTCAAGTTGTTCATAGTTGGGCGGATCATCAGGATGTTGGGGTTGTGGCTGTCAAGAAATGTTTGTACAAATGGTCGTACTCGCGTGACAGCGATCCAATCAATAGTGCGGGTTTCACGTATTCAGCTACTGGACGCCCGACGGCAGCAATAATTTCCATCAGCCGCCACATTTCACTCAAGTGATCGGGCACGTTGCCGTTGGGGGTGAGCCGGAGACGACTGAGCTTGGCTCTCTCCTCAGCGTACCTCAAGTACGTCTTGCCCATAAATTTCTTTTTCAGGCGCTCCATGACACGAAACGGGGTGGGTTCATACATCACAGTCTTCATTATGTTATTCGTCATCGCATCGGAGATGTAGTGGATTCCGGATGTCAAGCCGGATCCACCGCAGTAAACGAAACCCCAGGTCCGCGTCTGGGGAGCGTACTGGTGCGATCACCGGCTCTCTGGAAAGGTGCTGCCTGACCTGGTGCATCCAGCGTCAGCTCACCTCGTGGCGGTGTTCGATCCAGGACGTCTGGATTCGATCACAGTTTAATGTTATCTGTTATGATGCCGCCAGAGATCCAAGTGGAATCCCTGGCAGCACTACATGCTTTCTTCAAGCTGACGCCAGCAAGAAGGACTGTATATTACATTGAGTTAGGAAGGCAGTGACCCCACTGTCAATTCTACTCACTCTGCATTTTGCCAGCTATCCAGCAGACAACCGAATACACTAGGCTACATCTTTCATAGCAGGCTCGCCACCAGCCCCGACCGTCTTCAACTTACATCAATCCGGAAAACACTACAAATAATTCTTTAATAGAATTTACCACGGGCCGTGCCGTCCTACTCTTCGACTGTGCGACTGTGGGCAACTACGACTTCGACAGGGCTACGCTACTCGTCGCTGACTACGGACTACTGCTGCTGAGCCGTATCGAGGGACCATGTCCAAGAGGCGCTCCAGCGACCTGAGTGATTCCAGTGATGAGGAGGGGTCCTGCGAACACCCAATGCCCGTGCCCATTTACACGCCCATTCTCCCTCCGAAGCTGCGCTCGATCTCACACGAGGAACGCGTGAAGTGGGATAAGCGACGCAGGGAGTATGAGGCGAAGATGCGGGCACGGTGCCGAAGCTCTGGCGAAGACTAGAACCTCGTCACGCAGAACATCAAGGGGTCGTTCGACGTTGAGCTCCTCGAGTCGTTCTGCTCCCTGTGGCTTCGCAAAGACGTCGCTGACGTCACCAAGGGGCAGATCATCGCCGAGATCAAGGCCCTGCTGGGCAAGGTCAAGAACGACGACCTGCTCGACATTAAAGCTCTTTTCGACAAGAAGCTCGTCATGGACCTCGCGGAGACGGACGTGGATGCCCGTATTCTCGCCTACTTCCAACGGTTCAAGCAGGTCGTGCTCGAGCACGGCCTAGAGGACGTTTTCTCCGGCGACGACGGAGAGAAGGAGAAGTGCAAGCGGCTCGTGTCGTGTCTCGCACCTCCTGTCCTGAAGGCAGACGTCAAGACTGCCGTCCGGTGGACCGACAAGGCCGCCACCAAGGGCATGCAGAAGCTTTACACTCTGGTGTACGCCAAAGCTGTCGCACACGAGCGACACTTCCAGCAGAACAAGCGCATGCGGATGACGCTGAAGGACAAGGACAAGTCAAAAGACGGTTCCGCTTCAGTCAAGTCTGGCCGAGCTGCTGGAGAGTCTGCTGCTAAGACTAAGAAGCAGGGGCGCGGTGACTTCAGCAAGAAGCCCACGCTCCCGAAGAACGACAGGAAGGTTGAGAACCTGACGTCCGACAAGAAGACCGCCAGGAAGCCTTTCACGAACAAGGAGCCGCCATCGCCATGCCCGAAGTGCCAAGAGATGCACTGGCTGAGCGATTGCCCGAAGGCCTCCGACGCGGAGAAGGTCGCGCTCCGGCTGAAGATTCGCGACGCTGCCAAAGCTCGCGGGTCTCGCGTCAAGAGACTCAAGAAGTTGATGCCTACGGCTTCACGCACCGTGACGATCAACGGTGTGCTGAGGTTGCCGTGTTGCCCGGACTCAGGGTCCGATCACACGGTGATCAGCCGATCGCATTGGGAGCTGTTAATCGCTGCAGCTACCCCACAGTGCAGCAGACCCTGCTTGACACGCCGATGCACTGCCTGACGTTTGGCGCGCACCCGGTCGTGGCCAAGACGCAGGCTCTGCTGCACGTCCTGATTCACACCGCTGCCGGGCCTGCCGAGCCCGCAGAGGCCGTGTGGTGCCTCGTGGTGGACATGGACGATGGCGAGCTCGTCATCGGCAGAGACTTTCTGGCCACTCTCGGAATCGACGTGGACCGGCAGCTGGAACAACTCGCCACTCATCGAGACGATGAAACTAGTGGTGACCCGTTCAGCCTGGAGGCTGATGAACCTCCAGCTGATCGGCATCATGCTGCCACTGATGACGAAGTCCGTGCTGCTGTGGAAGCTCTGATTGAAAGGGCTTTGGAGCACGGATTTCTGCCTGAAAAGGTGGCCAAATTGCGGCTCATCGTATAGACATACGATCTTTGGCGCCTGGAGTTGCGTGACGATCCTCCAGCGCGCGTGCCGCCGCTCGAAGTGCGTTTGAAGGAGGGGGCCAACCATCGAAATGTAAGCCTCGCAAATACCGTCCGCACATTCGACAATTTCTACGTGAATTTAACCAACAACTTGTTGAACTAGGACTGGTTTACGAGAATCCTACAAGTCGATGGGCAAGCCCGGTGCTACCCGTCAAAAAGTCACAAGAGCTCATGGCAGCAAACTACTGACTATCGCGAAATCAACTCGGTGACCGAAGTCACGGCCGCCGTTATGCCGATTCTCTCTTTGGTAATGGAAAATGCACGTGGAAAACAACATTTTGGGCTTTTCGATTTTCTCAAGGGTTTCTGGCAGCTGCCTCTCGCCGAGCTCTGCCAGGAATGGCTATCCTACATGACTGACGAGAAGATTTTCACTTCTCCGAGTACCAGGGCTGCAGTGACGCCGCAATCCATTTCCAGAAGAGATGGAGAAGTGTATTGCGTCGCTTCTCTACAAGCATCTTCTGGTATGGATTGACGACCTCCTGCTCTACGCCGACGACACCGACACCGACATCTACTTGGACAAGCTCGCCGAGCTCTTCTCGCTGCTGAACGACTTCGGTTTGAAGCTCAGCGTGAAGAAGTCCAGCCTTTACCAGAACGAGGTAGAGTGGTGTGGGAAAATCGTCGATGCCAACGGGATTCGGCATGACCCCGCTCGCATCGAGTCGCTCCGTGCAATGCCGTACCCAAGCACGGCAGGGGAGCTACAATAGTTCATTTGTGCCATGAATAGGATGAGGGAGAGCCTGGTGAACTACGCACGTCAGGTCTCCCCCCTCCAGCGCAAACTCGACACTGCTCTGGCCAGCACCCGACGCACGAAGCGTGCGGCTGCTGGTATTTCGATTGAACTCAATACAGACGAGCATGTGGCGTTCGACAAGGTCAAGGACATGCTTGCCTCCACCGCCACACTCGCCTTCCCTGACGATACGGCCACGACGTGTTTGTTTACGGACGCCTCGGACGTGGGGTGGGCCGTGATCTTGCCCCAGGTGAAGAACTACAACATCAAGGTGCCGATCCAAGACCAGCCGCACCAGCTCATTGAGTGCCAGAGCGGCACGTTCGCAGGCAGCCAGTTGAACTGGACGGTGATCGAGAAAGAGGCTTTTCCGATCACCCTTGCCTGCGACAAGCTCGACTACCTGCTTCTCCGACCGCAGGGGTTCAGGGTCTTTTGCGACCATCGCAATCTAATTCACGTGTTCGCCCCCGACGAACACCGGAAGAAGCACGTAAAGGGAAAGTTGCTGAGATGGGCTATGAAGCTCATGAACTACACCTACGTGATCGAACACATCGCAGGCCCCCAGAATGTCTGGGCGGACATGATCAGCAGGTGGGCCGGCAATCACGACCCGGTCGCCACTGCTATTAAGCGCGTTCGTGCCGAGACACCTGGGGCGCCGAATTCGAACGGGGAGACGACGGAGGCGGTGGACCCGGAGGTGACGGAGCCGATCATCTCGACGCTCCGCCCTCTCGACGACGCCAACTTCGTGTGGCCGACTTTCGACGCCATTTCGACGCGCAATCGGTGTCTCACCCACCTTCTGGAGTTGAGCGCACCCCCGACGGGGTACTCACGCTCTACGGTCGTATTTGGATTCCAGCCGAAGCTGCTGGACTACTCCAGCGACTATTCATCATTGCGCATTGTGGGGCCCAAGGCCACCGTGGCGGGGCCGCCATGGCGGAGCACCTCCACCGAATCTTTGCGATCGAAAACCTCGACACCAAGGTCGCGGCCTTCGTTCGCCAGTGCCGGCTGTGCCTGCATTCGAAGGGGGGGGGGCATAATCCCCAGACCTTGGGGTGAAACGTTGGAGTGCTCAGAACGCAACGGCGTTCTACATTTTGAGTACCTATCTATGGGGGAGAGCTTTGGCGACTCCAAGTACATCCTAGTGCTGAAGGATCACGCTTCGCACTACTGTGAGCTTGTCGTGGCAGACACAGTCGACAGCTCGGTAACTGTGGAGGCGCTGCTAGCATGGCACACCCGGTTCGGAGTACCCCCTACATGGATTTCAGATCAAGGCACCCACTTCAAGAATGAAGTGGTGATCGTGCTCTCACGGAGGCTGCGCACGCAGCAAGAGTTCACGCCTGCCTATTGCCCCTGGATCAACGGCTCAGTGGAGCGCGTGAACCGGGAAATACTCCAGGTGATTCGCACGATGATCCTGGAGTACATGATCAACCACACCGACCGGCCGTTCCTCATGTCGATGGTACAGGCCAGTCTGAATCACACCGCCGTGCCCTCGCTGGGCAACAAGGCGCCGGTCGAGTTGTTCACGGGGCTTCCGTGTCCAACCCCTCTTCGCGAGTTCTACCTGCCCAATGTGGGAGAGCTGCAGGAGGTGCAGAAAGTCGACAAGATCGACAAGTTCCTCGCGGACCTGAGGGCCAGCATCCAAGACATGCACAGGGCTGTTCAGGACAAGTGGCTAAAGCAAAGGCTGCTGAACAAGAAACGCGAACTTGGGGAGAATGTGATTAATTTCTTGGAAGGAGATTACGTGCTACGATCCAGGGTGGACGAGAAGAGCGGCAACAAGCTGCTCGTCACCTGGGTTGGGCCGTACCGAGTACTGCGCGCCGATGCGCACTCTTTCCACATCCAGCACCTCATCACGGGCGCCGAGCTGGACGTCCACGCGAGTAGACTCAAGTTCTACGCGGACGCCATCCTGGACGTGACTGAGGAGCTCCTCGCGCACATCTCAGCGCAGGGGATCTTCCTGGCGATCGAGAAGCTCAAGGAGCACCGCTGGAGCGATGCCATTCGTGACTACGAAGTGTTGGTGCAGTGCAAAGGTCTCGAAACGATCGAGGACTCCTACGAACCGCTGGCCAGCCTGGCACGCGATGTGCCAGTTCTAGTGACGAACTACGTGGCTACTGCTGACCAAGGGCTCCAAGAGCATTGGCAGCGGGCAGTCAATGGTGGTAAAGGACAGCGACAGACTGCTGACACCCCCACCACGTCGTTGACCAGGCCTGCACGGAAGAACCGTCGCAGACCTAGTCAACAGCAACGCCGACCATGAGCCGTCGAGGCCACACCTCACGACTCGGCGGCCGATGTTCAGCCGTCCGCTACGGGTGCACCAGCTGCCTCTGCGGCGCAAGCAGGGGAGCGATCTGGACCTGATCTACGACCAAACACGACTGCCTCTCAGGTGCCACCTCATGTAGCTCGTGACCGAAGACGAAACACACCGAGGCGCCTCCCATCATCAAGACGCGTGGGGTTACAAGCTACGGAGCAACGTGTGAGTCGGAGGATTCGCTCGCGAAGCGCTGGTGCCAACCGGGCACGCGACTACAGTGGGGAGCAGCAATCCACGCAGCGCTGACGCAATGTGCTCTGACCAAGATCGGCAGCGGCTAGCAAATTATTTCACTGCCGCTGTTCGGCAATTGGCAGCTGTACTGCTAGGCGGTGGATCAAGGCTTTGGGTGCGGTGTAGTGGACTCCGGATGTCAAGCCGGATCCACCGCAGTAAACGAAACCCCAGGTCTGCGTCTGGGGAGCGTACTGGTGCGATCGCCGGCTCTCTGGAAAGGTGCTGCCTGACCTGGTGCATCCAGCGTCAGCTCACCTCGTGGCGGTGTTCGATCCAGGACGTCTGGATTCGATCACAGTTTAATGTTATCTGTTATGATGCCGCCAGAGATCCAAGTGGAATCCCTGGCAGCACTACATGCTTTCTTCAAGCTGACGCCAGCAAGAAGGACTGTATATTACATTGAGTTAGGAAGGCAGTGACCCCACTGTCAGTTCTACTCACTCTGCATTTTGCCAGCTATCCAGCAGGCAACCGAATACACTAGGCTACATCTTTCATAGCAGGCTCGCCACCTGCCCCGACCGTCTTCAACTTACATCAATCCGGAAAACACTATAGTAGATGATCTCCTTCACGTGGGATATCTCACTTGTCCACGTCGCGTGCGCCTCCTCCTCCTCCTTGCTCTCGTTCGGCTCGGGCAAGTCCTCCTTGCAGTACTTTTACAGTTTCGTCCTCTCCAGCTTTAGCTTCAATCGTTCGTGCCAGACCTCATAGTCTCTGCCGTCAAACGGTGGGATTGTCCTCTTCTCTTCACTTGGCTCATTGGCCGTCTTCTTCTGCTCCGACATGATTTCCTAGTTGTTGTGCTCCCTTCACGTGAGCCTTGGGCTCATAACCTGAAGCGGAGTCGCCTTCTTCGTGCAGGTCACGCAGAGATAGCAGCAACGACAACAATCAGCTGGGCGGCAAAAGCCACCTTGTTGGCATTGCGTGTATTCTCAACTGATTCCTAGATTCTTCTCTTTGACCTTTTTGTCTTACGCCTTCTGCAAGTAGTATAGTGGGGATCAGTATAATCCGCAACACTAGCAACCACAAATAAAAAAATCGTATTCCCAGCGTAAGTCGCAGACGACCTAGTTATTTTATTAGCGTGTGCGTAAGGAATGGTACAGTACATATATAATAATAAATTTATTATATGTACTGTACCATTCCACATTTAATGTAAACGCACGGACTAAAATTTGAACCGCCCCTGTCGCTCCCTATCCTTCCACGGATGACGACTCCATGACGAAAGAGCGGATTGTCGGCCTCCATGGCGGTGATTCACCGCCTCCCGTTCTCAGCCGGCGTTGGAGCATGGCAATTGTTTGTAGGCCTCAAATTGAGGCTGAGCAGGGCTGAGCTACATGTATTCAACGCAGCCCGCAATGCGTTATACACGTACGGGGGGATGCAAATGACGTCGCGTTCGGCGCTTTTCTGGACATGACGATCTTGAAGTGCTGAGAGCATATAAACTACATGTATGAACCTAGCCCCTCTGGCCGGTTAAAGGCGAGCGCCAGCAAAATTATTTCCAGAGGCGACAAAGCCGCGCAGCTAGAAAGATTGTGCGGGCATGACTCGGACAACATCCCCTCTTGGTACTATTATTGCTGCAGTAGTGCGTTGGGGAGCAAACTCGTCAACAGGGCCCTCGGACGCATTGTGACACCGCATCGGCGATGATCACTGCGCAGGCGTGACTAAGCGCGATCGCCCACGCGTGGCTTACGAACGCGTGTTGCTGACGAGCATTACTTATCGCCACCTGGGCGAGGCTCTTTCGTCGAAACAGTAATTTTTGAGGCAGCCCAGTAAAGCGCCTTTGCGCAAATCAGCAGGAAACAACCAGCCTAATTTTAGTCCTGCAGTCCCATACGACACGGGACGGCGACTTTGCCAGCTGTCCAAACATAGGGCTCGCTGGGTCTCTCCCTCCTCGGATGAAGCGCTTTGCACGGGTATTGCTGGCACTGACACTGCCGGGCAGGAATCGCTATTATAACTTGGGACCAAAACACGCGGACCAAAGTCAAAAAATTGTCATGGCAACAGATCCAGCTGCCGACTCATACAAATCTTAAGTATAAGCTCCCCCTCTCTCTCCACTGGCTCTTTTATTGTTTGCTTTATGGTACGGACGAATCAATTTCACCCGAGGTTTTATTATCTGGAAGGACGAGAGCATACTAGGAGCGACATAAAAATATGTGGGGACAAATTTTCGAGGTTTTTAACGGTCGTTTTTCCGCGGGGGGCGTTCGCTGGCCTTCACCGCATTCATAAACCGCCCGAAGAAACAGGAAGCGCGCCAGCCTCACCTCCAGAGACCATGAGCATGCGTGGACGACCAAGCAGCGGCAGCGGCGCCGCCAACCCGCGTCTGTCCAACTCGCTGCACCGCTGCGCCATCGCGCTGTGCTCGAACCAG
>JAHQIV010001189.1:0-13224 GCA_030463285.1 Phytophthora europaea
CGCGGGCGGTGGTTGTGTGGTTGATCCCAACCCGTTCCGCTTGCTGTTCCAGCTCGTTTCACTAATTGCCCATCGCCGTTTTTCAACTCGTTCCGCTCGCTGTTCAAGCTTGCTTCAAAACCCGTCCTGTGTATACTCCTAACCGTTGTTCAAGCTTGCTTCAAAACTCGTCCTAGGTTTAGCCTGATCTCGCTCCGCTCGATGTTCCAACTCGCGTCACTACTTGGTGTTTGCTTAGTCTCAACCCCAGCTGCTCTTACTACTGGGCCAATTTTGAGTCTCAACCCGTTCCACTCATTTCAACCCCCAACCACGCATTTTAGCCCGTTTCGCTTCCTGTACCAGCTCGCTTCACTACTGAGTCTTGGTCCGTCATTACCCCGCCACGACCGTATATACACATATCTCTATAACTCATCCACATTCTACATAATTTTGAGCTTGTCGTATGGCATAACAATAACAGTTGGTGATTCTTGCTACCATCCTAAGCTCGTACTACAATACCGACGTACATCGCTTACCTGCATACCTCCTTTGCCTCTCTCTCTCTCTCTCTCTCTCTCTCTATATATATATATATATATTTGTATCCCGGCTCAGGACTTGGCGCTGCTAAGTCATTGGTATGGTAGGCCTATATTTAGTGTCAACCCGTTTCACTTGCTGTTCCAGCTCGCTGCACTACTGCGTCTTCGCTCTCCAACGACGGTCTCTTCATACCCTATCAATGCATGCGATTATTTGTATCGTTTAACTGAAATTGGACGTTTTATGTGCTTAGGTTTATCGTGCGTATTATTTTGGTGGCTTTTGCTATCTTGTTTAGCGGCCACTTCCTCGCTGTTCCGCAATGAAGCAGCCGTTCCAGCCAATACACATTTAGGGGTAGTATCGTCCAATTATACGTAAGCAATGGTAAAATTACTTTATATTAGCCAATATGACAACACTGCTTTAATATGGCGCCGGTAGTGAAGCATAAGAACCACGCTCCCATAAACCAACGCGTTAGTACTATAAGGGCCTGCGCTAGGCCAGGGTGCAGCTACTATGGTCCACGGCTGAGCGCAGGGGCAGCGCCCGCCGAGCGGGTGACACCGTCGAGCACGGGGAGAGGCGATGATCACATTTTGTCCGAGTTGACAACGCTACGTGCGATTGGTGTAGCCCACACATAACTTATATTAGCCAATGGGGGCCGCCTTCGCTGCGCTCGGCAGCTTTAGGACCAATGGGGGCCGCAAGGTCGTTTTTGTGCGCACTACATCAAGGCTAATCATTCTTTTCACGCACGACTATTTTTTGTAATATGTGTATAATAAAAGCCATTCAGTCGTCATCATCGTCATCGTCGTCAGTGATATCCTGATGACGCGTCAAGCACCGAGGGTCGTAATCTGGGCGCCTGGAGAGCGCATCGGCAAGAATGTTATTCTTGCCCGGCTAGTAGTGCACGACGAAATTGTACTCAGCAAAGAACGAGAGCCATCGCGCATGGCGCTGAGAGAGATGGGGACTCTTCATCGCCGTCTGCAGCGAGGCATGATCCGTGTAGACTGCGAACGTCTGTTCGCCGAGGAGATGCACTCTGAATTTGATCAGAGCGTAGCGCATCGCAAGGAGCTCCTTTTCATGGACGGGGTAGTTCTTTTCTGCCGGCTTCATCTGTCGTGACTGATAACTCACGACGCGCTCGCGGCCCTCAGCGTCTAATTGCATGAGGGCGCATCCGATGGCGAAGTCGCTTGCGTCACACACGACGTGGATGGGTCTTGACGTGTCGGGCAGCATCAAGACGGGAGCGGAGGCGAGGCTCTTCTTCACGGCTTCGAACGCGTCCTGATGTTCAGGACGCCAGTTCCACGTCACATCCTTCTTCAACAAGGATGACATCGGCTAAATCAGGTCCGCGTAATCCTTCGTATACTTGTGAAGGTAGGTTGCGAGGCCCAACCATTGGCGCAGCTCCGTCTGGTTCTCGGGAGTTGGCCAAGAACAGATCACCGAGATCTTCTCAGGGTCGGCTGCTGGGCGCGAACGCCGCTCTTGCTGACGTAGCAGCCCAGCACCGGAATCTCCGGTGCACAGAACACGCACTTCTTGAGGTTGACGTACAACTTGTTTTCGCGCATCTTCTCGAAAACCTGACACAGGTGCCGGAGATGTACGTCGACGGCGCTGAGACCGTCCTCAGCGCGGCTGTGCACAAAGATGTCGTCGAAGTAGCTCGGTGCGAAGGCACGGAGCGGGCGCAGTACATGGAAAAACATCCTGTTGAAAGTGGCCGGAGCGTTCTTCACACCCTGCGGCATCGCGAGCCACTCCCAGAGCATGCCGCTGGAGGTGCTGACGGCCGTGAGAGGAATGTCGCTCTCTCTCATCAGGATCTGATAGAAGCCGTCTGTCAGATGGATCGCGCTGTAGAAGACGCTGCCAGACATGGTGTCGAGGACCATGTCCTTCCGGGGAATGGACGTCTGTGCGGGGATGGTGGCGTCGTTCAACTTGTTGAACGCGTGGGCGATGCGCCACCCGCCAGTCGCCTTCTTCGCGCAGAACGTCGGGCTCGAGTGCGGAGAGATGCTCTCTCGCACGTGGCCAGCCTTACGGCGGCCTTCGAAGAAGTCGTCGATGGCCTGGGCCTGATCCCGCGGCAGTGGCCACTGCCGCGTCACGCAGTACTTCGACCGCGGCACAAGATTGATGTCGTGCTGGACGCCTCGCTTGGCTGGAAGCTCCACCGGGATCTTCTCGGGGAAGATGTCCTCGTACTCTCGTGCGAGCGAGTAGACGGGGTTGATCGAGTCTTGGAGGGCTGTCCAAGACTGCGCGGCGAAGAGTTCTTCGCGAACGGACTTTGGATCAGCCGTATTCGGTCGCGACGATGAGGCATCGTCGCTGACTGCGTTGGCGAGCACGGTGGGTTGGTCGGAGCCGGTGAGAAGACAGATTTGTTCGATCTCACCGGCCTTCAGGTCACGCAGGAAACGCTTCCAGGATAGGCCTCGAAGCCGCGTGATGGTTGCCGCGTCGGAGGGAGGGTTCGCCACCTCGATCGCACAGACTAGGTTCGGAGAGCCCTCCGAATACTCGACGATTTGAGAATCTCGCTCGGCGGAGCCTGATCGGCCGCGGTAGGCCTCCGTCAAAGCCGGCGGCGACCGGATCGGTTGCGCTTGGACTTCCTCAGTCACCTCGAGCCGCCGCTCGAGGCCGAAGTCTCGCTGGATGACACTTCACCCTCCTCAAGGCATGGGAGCTCGGTCTCGACCATGCCGGTGTTGCGCAGGGCCTGGACCGGCGCGACGGAATCGTCAGCGAACGGGAGCCGTTGCTAGGACGTCGCATTCTCGAGCTGGAGCCTCTGCTCGACCGCGTTGACCACGTATGCTCGACCGTGTTGTTCTTCGTGCCCTCGCGCGCTCGCGAGGGCGGATTGCTGACTGGATCGATGACGGTGGCCGCGCACACCACACCGCGAGAGCCACCGCTCTCTTCCTGTGGGGGCAGTGTCGTGGATGTCCGATTCACGACAGCGACGTGACGCGACGGGGCGACGAGTAGGTAAATGAACACCTCACTGACGTCGTAGCCGACGCGCCGACGCGCCGACGAACCGAACGGGTTAACCAGTCGATCTCCGGCTGGTAGCGAGCGAGCCACGGCATTCCCAAAATGCAGTCGAAGGCGTTGTTCAGCTCGATGACCAGGAAGTCGTCGTTGGTGGAGAAGCCGTCGAAGGTGTACGCCAACGACACAGCCCGCCGCGAAGCGCGGTGGGGCTTGCCGTCTGCCAGCTTCACGACGATCTCGCCCGGTCCATCCCGCACGCGCACATAGGGCGGGAGAAGGGCGAGGCAATTGTCACGAATGAAGTTGTTCGTGGCTCCGGAGTCAAGTAACGCGCGGAGCGGACGCTCCGCGCCCGCGACGTGGAGACTGATGAGGATCAGCCTTGAGTCGCCGGACGTGGTGGTGGCATTGAAGTGCGCGTAAAGCACAGGGGGGGGGCTAGGAGGACCAGTTGCCACCGGGGGTCCAGGACCTCCATTCCAGCCAGTAGGGCGCCCCGCACCTACTGGTACCGACCGTTTTTTTGGATGGGCGGCTGGGTACGTGTCGTCGGCCTCGCCGACGACTTTAACACTTGCCAGAACTGGAGCCGGAGCGCGACACACTGCTGCGCGATACCCAGGCTTGCGACAGCGGTGGCAGATGAGTTGTCGACTGTCACGCGGACGGTTGTCGTAGTTGTTCTGCGGACCACGGGGAGTCGAGGTGAACCGCGACCACGACTCGGCTTCGATAGCGTCAATCTCCATGGGCTCGGGCGCGGAGGCCCGAGCGTCCGGCGTCAGCGCTCGTGCGTAGGAGTCTGCCACCGGGTAGTCCTCGCGCAGCGCGAACGCGGCCTCGAGAGTCGACGGCTCCGCTCGCGTGAGGCAGTACCGTGTCATGCCCTCACGCATCCCGAAGATGAAGACGTGTACCTGAGAGGCAACGTCGATCGGGTTCGTGACGATGCACGAAACCAGGTGGCGAGTCTTCTGCACGTAGTCGCGCATGGACATCTTGTCCTGTCGAAGGGCGAAGAAGGTCGCACGCGTGCGCGACTCGTCTTGCGGAGGCTCGAACGCGAGTCGGCGGTCACTCTGGAGGCTCTCCAGAGTAGAGAACGCGTCGCGGTTGACGACAAGCTTGCCAAGGGCCCATTCCTTGGCCTTTCCGGAGAGGCGAGACAACAGGAAGTTGACTCTCGCCGTCGGCGCTTCGACCTTCCTCGAAGCGATCGCAATGCCGACCTCGCGGAACCATCGGTTCTGCGGGAGGCTGTCTTGACCGACGCCGGAGTAGGTCAACGTCTCCATCTTCACGGCAGCGTTCCGTGAGGAGTACGAGGGAGTTGGTACTCGCCGCATCGCTTCGGCGAGCTCGCGATCCAGAATTCTTGGATGGCTTGGCGCTGTTGATCGGGGGTCGCTGAGCTCAGCAGCGATGGGACGACGAACTCTCCGGACACCGCTGCAAGGCGGTGTAGCGCTTGCCATTTAACGGTGGTGATGTGGGGAAAAGCCGCATGCTCCAGGGTCATCGCTGGATCCACCGACGGCTTAGCTTTACTCGTCTCGAACTTGGTCATTGGAAGGACTACGAAGTGCTACCACGTGTAACGGGGTAAGAAGTACCGTCACTAGCGTACACTATAGATGCAAGATGAAGCTCGCAATAGTAGAACCAAGTTTCAGGTTTGGGGCAAATTTAACTCTGTTTATTTATGGAACGGGAGCGGGGGCTCCCGTCCTCTTTGTGAACCACTCAAATCTAAGTCGATGCCTGATTGGCTGAAATGGGTCTGGCTCCCCACTTTCACCCAATCAGGTAGTGACAGCAGTGCACACGGCTAGCCGTGTGCACTGTACCTACTTTTGTGCATGTAGCCATGTGGCTCCTACCTACTTATGTAACTCTGTCTACCTACTTACGTAACTGTAACCAGCCCGTTACAAGCAACGTGGCTCGCTCAAAAAATCCGGAAATGCTTCAGCTATTGAAAAAGGTCACGATGACAGTCTATCAGGTCCGCAGCGTGGAGGTCATGGGCGATTTGTACGAACAGATTGTTCGCCTCCTTGGTGTTGGAAAGGAGAAGAAGCTGATTGACTATAAGCCGCACCGATTTATGCGTCTGACACGGGTTTTCCAGCGGATTATCAAACACCGGAATGCTATTTGCTTGTGGTACTAGGAGCGCACCAATAAGGCTATTCGAGACAGATCCCCAACTCCTACTCCGTTCCCATTATTGGATAGTCACCTTCTGATGGAGCAGCTACTTTCTGTGATGCTGCCTATTTCAGCACTGAACGTGGGATCTCAGGCGGAGAAAGCCAACCAAGTTGACGATTTTTTTTTTCGCGTATAAAGTGATAGTGACAACATTAGGACCTGAGGCATCGCTACACAAGCATGACGCCACCCGCGCAACCCCAACGTCATATCACCATTGCACGCTCCTACCGCTGGTTACCAAGACACGATCATTGTTAAGCGATGCATTTCACTCGCGGTTCTTTTCTCGCTACACTGATCGCGAAGTGATGCGTACCTGTTCCTATGTCTGGGAGATGCAAATGCTACTCCATCCTCACGCTAAGAATCCCGACGCCCCGCTAATGGAGATGGTGACAACGTGCGGCAAAATGAGGAAGCTGGACGACGACGTCATTGAGCGGAATCAATCGGTTGTGAAGACGACGGTAAAGCAAAAGCTGCGATCTATCATGAGAGATTTAATACCACCAAGTGTTTAGAGCACTCCCCCCACCAGTACAACGCAACTTACAACTCGGGAGCGTTCTCAGAAGGTCTTTCAGAACTATTTGAGTTCCCAACGATGACGCCAGAGCCGATGGCACCACGCCTACTTCCTGAAGAAGTGATCGATGAAGAACTGGAATGCTGGTTTAGAGATCCATCGCTACTACAGCCAACTCCCAAAGGGCTCGAGTCGGAGCTTCACTTTTGGAAGCGGCAACAGGAATCAGGGACTTATCGCTACTTACCTAGTGTGGCCAGGATCGTTTTCGCTGTTCCCGCATCTTCCGCCCAGACTTTGGCATCAGTGGTCAAATGATTACTGTGCAGCGGACATCATTATCCTCAGTAAACATCGATATGTGAGCCTTCCTGAATCGTAACCGAGAATTCATTGACTTGACCCAGTGTCCGATGCTGTCAGCTGCCGAGGCCCAGGAGGCCATTCCTTCGAACGCTCAAGCCAACTTTGAGCCCCAAACTGCAGTGAATATGTTTGAAAGTGATTGGGAGCACGCGCTGATAAACTCGTTTTCAGCCCATGTATCATCGGAGCTTTGATCGAGGGCTTAAGACAGCTTAAGATACCTAAGTTGATGTGAATATTCCTTTCATTCTTACTCGATTTAATCAACGTATCCGCGTATACAGCAACTCTGCAGTGTCAGTTGAAGCTGAAAGAGTGCGTGTCATGCTGGTGGATGCATCAATACGTGTTTTATCAAGTAAAGTAGCAAGGTATTTTTCATGCGGACCCGCGGATTCGTGCTTCAACACGTCTAGCTACTGCACGAATTGCATCTGCTCGGGCGCGTTCCAGCGGTGATTGATGGGGTTGCTCTTGTGTGCTCTTCACTTTATGAGTCACCTTTCGCACTTGATTTTTAAGCTGGACCAGCCCTCTCAGCCACTGCAATGCTTGGCGTGAATGTTGGACAACGCAGCTCGTGCCAGTGGGACTCTTTTGAGCAGCTAACAATCTTGTTGCGTCACTCGGGGGGGTGTAGCAGGTGGGGTGGCGTCGGCGTCGTATCGGCCACTCGCTTGAAAAATCGGAAATGAGTTGGGTAGGTGTGCAGTCTTCTCGGTGTTAACCCTTTTTTCTGACGCTTGGATGCGAAGTTGATCAAGGGAGACCCGCAGTTTTTCATCTATCTGCCTCTTGTAATCTTGCACTGCTTGGCTCATGTTGCGATATTCTTCAGCAAGTTTCCACGATATGTGTGCTGACAGTCGACTCTTGAGCTCTCGCTTGGTTGTTTCCAGAGCTGATTTCCCCTTCAAATTGGGTTCTTCAGCAAGTACCAGCGGTATGTTGACTCGCGAACTTTTGGTCGATAGTTTCCAAAGCTGTTTTCAACTTAGCTCTATCGATATCCCTTGAGGCTCGAATATGTTGCATCATTCGGGACTCAACTTGTGCCAGCGTGTCTGCGTGGGCAACGCGCGCCTTCTGATATAGCTTCTGTTGAAGAATTATCGTGCGAGCCTCCGATTCTGCTATCTTGCTTGATGTCGCCCCGGATAGCTGTGTGCTTGAAGATCTTAAAAGGTTATTCAACCGAAATTCCATTGTCGAAATATTCGAGTCAAATTTGGTTTGCATATCTCCTTGAACGCGATGCTTCATTGAGCGAACATTTTCGCTAATCCTCGCCTCCATATCCTCTAGTCGACCAGCTACTCGACATTCCGTGGCATCCGTCGCTGCTTCGAGGTTGTGGTGCATCTTCTCTTCTAGTGTTGTCACCTGTTGGTCTACAGTACTCAGGGCATGAGCTTCGCTCGCACAACTTTATCACCCACAAGTTGTACAAGTTCTCGCGTTGCGTGATCAATCTTTTTCATAAATTCATCGCAAGCTCCAGCTGAATTCGATGTCACTTCATTCAGTTTAGCCTGCATACGAGTCTCCAAAAGAGAAATGTTTTCGAATGCGTCATCACGCGTGGCAGCGATTTGGTGCTGAAGCATATCTCGAGCTTCCAAAATTATTGCATTGGTTATACTTGAGGCTGTCTTCAAGCGTTTGACGGGTATTAACAATCTCCTCACTAAGCTGAGATTGACACACCTGCAAATGTGTCGCACCTGTCGATTCTTGGACTTCTCGCGCTTGGACCTGATAACTCTCCAAACCTGCCTCAAGCTGGAGGTGAACCTGACCCACCCTTTCATCGGTAAATGCAACGTGATTGCGGATGTCACGGCTAGTTGCTGACAGGACGTCTGTGTGCTTCTCGAAGTGCGTGTTCTAGACGTTCTTGGAGTCGCGTCTCGACGCCAGAGAGTGAGTCGTGTGTGGAATGCATAAAATCTCAAACCGGTGCTCCATCTCAGCTGCATGTTGCTTCGCTCGAACATCCCTTTGAGCCAGGGCGTCTTGAACTACTTGGAGGCCGGAGCTGCTTGCACGCGTTATCTCGTCTTGCATCATGAGGCGGCGGCGGTTAATAGACTGCTGGTTTTGCACGAATTCTTGCTGCTGCAGTTGTACGCTTCGATCGAGTTGGTCTGACTGGTCTTGGTGCAGAACCATTAGATTATTGGAGTCTTGCATGCCCGCAAAAGCTGCTATCGCGTGAAGCATAAAACAATGATCTAGAGGGCGATCTCTCTACCAGAGCCGCACTGATCAACGGGTGTTTTGGCCAATGGTAAAACGGAGAAAGGAAGAAGTTCGTCCGTTTCAGATGTGTTCGCGACCCGCAGCACAATCCCAACCAAACCACTAAAACCTCGCGAACCAAGTTCTCGGAGTTTTATCGGTTCGCGGGAAATCGGGGGAACCAAGGTTCGGTCAATCTTCGTTCCAGCTGGGGGATGATCCTTTAGCTCTCAGGTGGTCGAGAGGTCGTGTGGTAAAAACAGCACTTTGGTCGAAAGAATATTTCAGGATTGTTCGCGCTGGTAAATTACGGAAAGAAAACAAACTGTCGGCGCAATGTTCTATTACTTACTATTGGGGGCGTAAACCAAGCCGTGCCAAGGTGCTGAACTCTTTATCACTAGCTAAGATCCTCCAAGCATAAACTACTTCAGACCTTTGGGATCTCTCCACGGCCGCTTTGAACGAGTTATCGCTCTCGAATTTCTGCGTAGTGCGAGGCGGACTTCGTCCTCGCCCCACAGTGTAAAGCATCACTGGCTACACCATCTTCCTGGACTGACCCTAACCCGGGGCAGGTAAGACACGGTGGAGCCACCCAAGTTGGACTCGCGTAGAGACTACAGAGTCCTTTTGTAGTCTCTTCGCGAGTTTTACCCTGCAGAGGACAAAGCAGACAGAAGCTTAAGTTGTGCCATCATAGTATATGTTGGCAGGCTTTGGGAGTTCCAGCTCCCACGTTAGCGTTTTGTGTCTTCAACTCACTACAAACTGCTCATACTGCCTCCAATTTCTTACGGCCGCTTCTTCTTTTTCATTAGGCGCATAATATAATAACGTGGCGCTGCATTATGACATAACAATATACTGCATAATATAATGCAGTGCCCCAGTGAGAATCTCGTACTGGTAATGCCTTGTTTCCCGTCGGCAGCAAAGAAAATCTGATGCGTGTTGCTCCAGGCGCTATAAACACATAATCTATCGCATGTATTTTGGGTCACTAGCGAAGGGAGAGGAGCCTTCAAAGTACGCGGACTTGTGGGCGGAAGGCCCTCACAACGGGTTCGGACGGGCTCGGGTCATAACTCGCTGTGGAGCGACCTCTCAATTGATTGGGCGCGCATACACCACCGGTAAGTGACTTGGTAAGTGTGAAACACACGCGCGGAGACGCACTTTGCCCCACACACATACTGTCCATACTGCCGAAAGTGAGCTGCACAAAATGACGCACTTTGCCCCACATACTCACATACTGTCGATACTGACGAAAGTGGGCTACAAACTGACGCACTTAAACCACTTTTGGCGAAATGTTTTCACCGCATACACGTGTTGACATTTCCCCCCCAATTCTCTACAGTAGTTATGAGTCATAACTTATGACGGGTTACCCGTCAACCCGGTACATTATAGGTTCGCGGGCTGTTTGCCCGCTTGATTCGCAGTTCCAGGAGTCTTACAGTGCATGTATTGTGAATTTTCGTTTTTGCTGCTGACTTGAATTTGAATTTGAGATTGTTGCCGGCGCGGGGTTTGGAAAGGAATAGGGCCCCACTCGTTCAGCTCGTTTTGCGAGACTTTGACTCGCGCATGTGCTTTTTGGCCAGTTACCGCTTCTCCTTCAGGGTGAGTTTGCTGTGCGAAGCGTGGGTGTCTTGGAGGGCATGTTTCCGACGAGGAATGAATTAGAGATGCTTGAGTGAGAGCCAATCTCGCTCCCTTCTGAATAGGATAATCTGGCAAATATGATAACTGATAAAGCTGGCCTGTTTTCTCGTGATATTGATTTGCGAGAGGGAAGACTGTACCCCGCTTAGCGTATTGACTTTGACGATTCCGACATTATGTGCGGTACGTCACTGAACGCTGACGTGGAGCACGATTTTATCAGATGGATCAACGACTACAGAGATGTCGGTGCCCCAGTATCTTCCACCATGCTGCAGCTTTGAGCGCTAGAAGTGGCGGGTGAAAGCAACATCCGTAGCTACTGGTAGATGAGCTTTTTCCATCGCCACGCTTAGCTTTAGATCGGGAGACAATGCATTCATGATTCACCTCGATATTTGTGGTCTTCACAGCGCTCGTGCAAGTAGACCCACGCCAAGAAGACCCACATGAGCGGTTCGACTCGGCAAACCATCTGCCAGCTACGCGAGTCCGTGAGTAAAGGCCCGACCACTCGCTCACAGCACTCACAGTGCTCCATCACTGCCCAGCCACTTTGTCAAAATGCAGACATATTTTTGATGTTCTGTAATAGCACTGCATGGCGTTTGAAAGTCGAGTTGATGTGCCGTTTGAAAGTCGAGTTGATGTGTCGAGTTGATGTGTTGTACATAGCATTGCATATCGTTTAAAAATGGAGTTAAGGTTTCTTGAATGTTGTTGGGTGACAAGTTTTCTAGCGTGGCAAACGACAGATTTTACGAATTGGGGACCCGGACCCCTGGGGCCGGGGGATCGCAGTTCTCGATAGAGGGGCAGTGATAGGGAAATGTGGTTAGCCCTCTTTTTGGGCGAAGCCCCATTACGGTGAGATTGCTGTTGACTTGCTTTTGACGTTTTAGGCGTCCCTCACTTTACCTTCTTTACGGTCAGTAACATACTTTTCGTTTCCTTCTGCCACGTTCCTTTTGGTCTGCGAACCTGGCACGGGTTAGGTCGCGTCGAAACGGGGGTTCTGCGACCTGCGATTTGCCGTGGTGTCCCTCGTGGGTATGACTTTAAGAACATCTACTAATATGAAGTTATTTGTGAAAACAGCTAGAACTACGGTAATCTTATCTCGCGATGTCTTTAAACACCCCCCTATCTGGGATGGGAAGTACATTTAGGGTTAGCTAGGATTGAAGCTGCTGGATTCGCTGATGTAAGGCTGCTGGCATTGAAGCGACTTATAAATCTGTGTATTACAGCACTATTAATATATATTACGGAACAACGGGAGAATATAGTGCGCCTCCGTAATATATATTGCCGTTCTTAGCTTACTCGCGTTCGACGCTCAGTGACACACGCATTCCGGTCTTCATGTCTGCCGCTCGTTGCGTTTCCGCCCTCAGAGCACTGCGGACCAGTTCAACGTGCTCCTTGAGCAGCTTTAGTTCCTCGTCCTTGTTCTCCACTAGCCGCTTCTCTTTCATCTGGTGATGCTCTCATGTGCAATTCTTTATCGACCTACAGGCGCGACATGACACGACGACTATTAAACAATACTATTGGTACTTTGCATGTAGGCACGGTTGTCTCCGGCACTACTTAAATTAACTGAGTGAACAGCATGGAAACCCACACTATGAACTCTACAGGTATTATCTTATATTTTTTCCGAAGCAAGGGGGCGAGTCCTAACTTTATGAAGTACAGTTCGAACAGCCCCTCTCCAACAATCTTTTGGTGGATCTCTAGTAAGATAAGGAACTCACTTTCTCAAAAGAAAGTGTGTTCCTTATAATAAAATAACAAAGCCGCGACTTCGCACGGAACAGCTCTGAAACAAATGCAGTACTATTATAATAGACGACCCGGAGTGGTGCTCCGGGACTCCCGGACCGGGAGAGCTAATAATTAAACATTACTTAGTATAATAATATTATCCTAAGTCATCACCACCTTATTCGGAAAAATGCGGTGATGACTTACGATAATATTATTATACTAATGTTTTAGTATTAGCTCAGATTTGAATGGATAATAAGCAGTTGTTCGCCAGTGGAACACTTGTGATATTCATTCCTCCCGCGTCGGTGGAAAGCCGCACAAGCAGCTTTGACGGTCAAAGACGCTACAGTAACAACGAAGGTGAGGTGCGCCACATCTATATACCAATCTCATGGTCGATAGTACTTGTTAATTATTCACTAATATAGTAATACTGCTCTAGGTTTGGATGGGCTAACCGCTGGTAATTAGTTTTCATGGCGTTAATAGAAATAGAATATTACTATATTAGTTTGGCCGATAATAACTCTAATATTAGCTTCTGATAATGGTAATTTATCCTGGTAGTGCAACGGATATGTTGTACGGTAAGCCCTATAGGGATTAATTCAAAACTCGAAAAGTAGATACTGATCGGATGCAAACTTCAAGTGACCGGTTTTCTAAATCCGCCAATTTGTATCTACTATGAGATAACACTGTTTTCCACTAGATAATATATACGGTTTGACAGGCAAAATGGAGGCTTAAATGGTATGTTACGTTAGAAAAATTCTCCAACCCTTCGGAGAGAGGCTCTACCGAATTCCTCGATGAGTTGGCCCCCCCAAATTTCCTCGATGAGTTGG
>JAHQIV010001190.1:0-13223 GCA_030463285.1 Phytophthora europaea
GGGAGGCGGAGGCGGACAGGCGCTGGCGCACGGCGGACTGCATACGGTCACAAGATACTGGGGCTGGAGGTTTCTTGGGCGGCGAGTGCGCGCGAGCGAGCAGTTTGCGGAATGACGGAGGCTGAAGCGAAGCGGAACTCGACGGCTGCGGTGAGACCCGCAGTGAATGCTCATCCCGTTGGTGTTAAGCTCGCCCGTCCGACTCGAGTATTGTGTTGCACAAGTTATCAGGTTAAGAGGATTCCTTGCTATAGATAAACCTCTATGCTGCAAAGTCGTATTCCTGGTATTTATCTGGATATATAGGTGATGGTAAGGAGGTACGAATTAGGAAAGTATCTGGGCCCTTAAAAAAACGTCCCCAGAACCTAAATCGGTCCCCAAACTTCGGGCACGCCTTGTCTTTGTGCACCAAACGTACCGGTTCTGAGCTTCCAGCGCTGTCATTATGTCCGGCAGTCCTTAGCGTTCGAGAGGTTGGGCGTGGACCGTCGGAATAGGATACCACGGCTCCAGCGGCGCAGCAAGTGCAGTCGTTGCCCAACTGTCGATGCATAACGACCCAGTACGGTGTTAAGAATAGAAAATCGCTTTCTTCTGCGCAGCCACACCAATTTATGCGTTCGTGCCTCGCAGTCAGTTGCGCGCCCTGCTCAATCGCGTATCCACGTGACGTTATGCAATTGAACGGGGTTTCAAATGAAAGAGGCTGAAGGAGATGGACGACGCTTAGAGATTGGGCAAACATTGGCTGCTGCCCCACTGCGCCCCCGAAGGCACACGATCTAGACCGATGCCATACCGGTGTGAGGAGCTGCGCTTGTCTTTCTTGGCAACGCAATGCGCACACTTGCTAGTGGATTTGGCGGTCTTTATCAGCAGGTGCGCTCCCGTTACAGGCATTGCTAGGCCTATGCGGGTCCGCACGCCCACAGCTCTATCGTTAACTGGTGGCAATAATAATGGCAGTACAGTACACTATCCGACGCATATCATGGCTGCAGCGCATCAGAAGCCTCAAGTCTCAGGTTGACCCACGTGTGCTTTGCTGACTTCGAGAAGCGTTTAGCTCCCAGCATCGCCGCCCTCCTCTCCATCGGTGCATTGCATGGAGCACAGCCCAGTACACGATGATGGAGCGCAATTGGCGAACCGTAGACATGGCAAAAGTATCTGCTCGAAAAGGCAACCTTGAAGTTGAAGTGGAGCGAGCGTACGGCGTCGTTGCTCGTGTCAAATCCAGCGGTTTAGCCCTCGCAGCCCGCCCGAGCGCTTGTGCAGCCAATCGCCTTGCCCGCTTGCCCCAAGTCGACCGCTGCAACGCGCAGCTGGCTCATCGAAATGGCTCGTCACGGTCCGGTCGCGGCCCGAACTGCAAGGGTCTGTGTACGACCAGAGCGATTCTGCCTCGTCGCGTGCGGCTCTTGGTTGCAGTTGGTCAGTCAGCGATTGTGAAAAACAATAGACGGGGGCTGGCGCTTGAACTTGGCTCCCCCTGCTTGAACATCGCACCGGAAATCCGCTCGGCTGGGCCAGTCGTGCGCTCTGGTTGGCCCGCAGCTCCGTACGTCTTGCAGCCTTGCAGGATCGAGCCGCTTGAAGATTCAAGCGAGCGCCCCCAGTCCGGCTGTTCCTCGTCATCTATGCCCGCTGTCGAGGCTTGTCGTGTTGGCTGCCTCGTCGCGTTTGGACGTTAAACGTGTTTGAAGCTGCAACTGCAACGATAGACGCGCCAGGATGTGGTGGTTGCAGTTGCAGTCCTCACGAATCAAGTGCCGTATCAATGGACAGCATTCCCACCACGCATTTGGTCTTGAGCGCTTGAGAAAGCGGATCAATTTCGTTGAGCAGTCCAACGAAAAATCGTCCGAGTGGTGTGCATTGGGCTGGTCAGGCACGAGTGACTTGGTCCGAGCAAACTCGTTCAACTTGACCAACAACTGATTTCGCAGCATTTCCTAAACCCCGTAGCCGGACAACCGACAGCCTTCAGATTCATGGTCGGACATCTGCAGTCGTCGCGCAAAGTGCCGTATTGGCAGCAAACCGGTAATGCCTGAAGACCAAGCATCGATGGTATGATGTCTGCACAAGCTTCTCTTCGTCGATATTACCCGGCTACCGCTCATCCACCTCGCCCGCGGTGCTATCGCATGGGGAGACTGGCGTATTCCACATTTACTGTCTTTCACGACACTTGGGCCTCAAACTGTAGTTCGAGGCTACGTGTCGTCGGGCGAAGCTGGTGTAGGAGGGAGACGCCGTTGAACCCCCTAGTCGAAGCGCCCAGCCTTCATTTTTGTATCTGGGTTCGCAAGCTTCGAGTGTGTGAGGATCAAGCCAGCTCCGCGGATTACTATGGTGTCTTCGTCCAGCATGGCGGAGCTAGGATATCCCCGACGAATCCTCATGCACAAGTTTTACTTTGATAAAGAACGATTATTGATAATATCTATACCCTTCGTTGACGAGTCTCCGTTGTAGTTCTGCACTGGATAACAATCTACCGCCTCGGGTTCATCATCATCATGTTGGCGTTCTGGTTGGTCAAGTTGTACGCCTGCTCCGCCTTCATCTGCAGCTCCAGCATCTGATTGTACAGTCCTTCACGAGTAGTGGGCGCTCGCTGGCTTGCCATCGGGGGATAACTTGGACTGGAATTCGCCTTCATGCGTTGGCGCATGAGGAATTGCTGCTGCTGGAGGTGTTGCTGCTCGTACTGGCGCTGTTGCTCGCTCTGGTAAGTCGTTAGGGCCTGACAACTTTCCATCACTGCTGGCATCTTTCGATCCAGCGGAATCATACCCGAACTAGGTCCGTTTGCGGTGTGAAGGCTGTCGTCAAAGTCCGAGTGCAGTGAAGACATTGAGCTGGACTGCCACGATTGATAAGACGACGACAACTCCGAGTCCGTCAGCGACATCGTCGACACGGACGCGTTGATCATGTCCATTCTGACGCTGTTGCTGCTGTCGTTCCTGCTGCGGGTGTCCTCGCTGGGCACCTTCCTCGGCTTCGCTGGCTGTTGCTCCAGCTTCTCACCAGCAAATGGGGACTGATCCTTGACCATGACCACGCACATTTTGCAGCAAGAAACTTTGAGTTTGCCTCGGCGCGAGAACGTCACCTTCCGGATCCGGCACTTGCTGCAGATGACAGCGCCGCACGTCTGGCAGTTCGAATGGGACGACAGCAAACCCGACTTAGCACGACAAATCGAGCAGTGGTTGCCGCTCTGGTTCTTGCTGCTCGCTCCACGCGAGGCACCGGACTGCTTAGCGACCATACCGGAAATCTTCTTCGCCTCGGCGCCGACCAACGCCGTCGGGAGATTAAACAGCATTTCCATTGAGCTGCGGTAGTCGCCCACTCCACCAGCCGTGAGCACATCGCCGGAGGAATCGTAAGCCCCCATCATGAAAACTTCCACCTGGTCGGCAAGCCTCCCCGGGCGGATGATGTAGCAGAAGGACATGTTGGTGCGCACGATCGAGTTGTCATCAAACTGCGGGCAATTGCGAACAGGTACCGACTCGAGGACCTGGTAGCCGAAGCGATGTCCATTGGCGTCCTCGGATACGCCGACATATTCCATGTAGCAGCAGTCCCGGTTGCCTCCCACTGTACGCGACAACTTCCACTTGAGTCCCAGATACGACGAGCGAGTCTGTCGAATCGTTTGAATCACCGCACAGTCAATGAGCGAATCGTCACCTAGAAACGCAGCCAGAGTCTTCATCTCGTCCGTCGACGACTGGTACAGTCCGTAGACCAAATCGTCGACTGAGCCTTCCACGATTCCGTAGCCGATGACCGCCGGTTTGATGCTTTTGCGACTCGGTTCGCCGTCATCGGACGACCGCGTCGACACCGACGTTTTGCCTGCGTCTTCGTGTCCGGAGAAACTGTGCGAGCTCAGGGACGGACGCGACCGCGAAGAGTACGCGAACGAATCGTTGTGAGAGCGGGACGCGGCGTCTTCGCCGCCTGCGTTGCCATACAGTCCGAGTTGATGTGCGGACCCTTGTGTGCTCCTTCGACGGTAGCAGTACAGTCGCTCCTTGGACTTGGCGAGCTTCCACGTGTGTGCGTCGATGAGGTTGCGTCCGTCCTTGACGTAGTGGTCGAAGTCCCGGTTAGTCTCTCGGACAATATCGGCCGCTAGTGACCGGTAGTTCTGCGTCTCTGCCGGCAGCAGCTCAAACTTGGCGAAGTAGCCCTCGGGCAATGGGAATCGGAGTTGCATCGTGTTGGTCGCTTCCAAATTAGTCGACCTGTGCAACGCTCCGAGGCTTTAGGTGAGGGGACGTAGGTCTCCGCTACTGGGGACGAAAGTCTCCGGTAATCTCGGGGCGAGGTGAGTCAAACGGGAAGTGGTGGGGACAAGAGCGCCAGTGAGAGGTGAGAGGGAGAGGCGAGGCCACTTGAGGACGACCTTCCTAACTCCAAGCACAGCTGGTAAACTAACCGTGACGTCCCCTCTCCAGCTGATGGCGCTCGGTGTAAAAAGCTGGCGAGGGGCAGATGAATCCGCTAACTGGCCTCCGCAGAGCCACCGTTCGCGCTCTCTCCACCTCGCAGTCACCGAGTTCGTGGCAAAGTGAGATCAAGAAGCCGCAACTTGCCGGCGCTTGCTGACGGCATGACGTTGCGCGCCGACGGGATCCCGTCGCGCGTGCGAGAAACCGGCCGCCAACTTCATTCCGCTCTGATGAGGTGCGAGCGCGGATTTGCATTGACAGGGCGGCCGGCGCATGCAGGTGTGTCCTAAGCTGGCGCTGCTGGCTTGCAGGCTAATTTGCCGCCCCGCACAATGCATTGCACTATCCAGTCTGAGTCACCTGCATAGCTTCCCATGGTGGTCGGCCATTGCTGGCAGTCGTGTTTCAACGCTCGTTGCTGAGCGGCGGACAAGAAGGCACGGATACCTACTCGCACGCAACAGCAGACAGCCGGGGCCCGGTTACCATCGGCGCCAGCGGGGCGTGACGATCACCCACACAAATGGAGCGGACGAAATGACTACATCCTCGCTAGGCCTTCTCGCTATACCATACCCTGGGTATGATACCCAGCAGAAATATTAACACATGTGCCAACATATCGATCGTCTGCCTGGTAGCGTCCGCAATATAACCACACGACAATGGTGGCCGGAATCATCGCATGGTGACTACATTTTTCGTTCATGGTCTCTCCTCTCGGTGAAGCAATCGACGGTCTCCATTCAAGCGGTTCCCTTCCCTTCCGATCTTCGTCTTCAATTTGGACCGTCGTGACAAAGTCACGGTGACATAGGACTGATGCCGCCGCGACTGGACGAACTGGACGAACCTCGCGGACGAAAACGGCCAGCGCTTGCCGTGCGTGCCATCGTGATGTGCCTCTAAATCTGCGAAAACGTCCGCGCGGGATAAGCTGGAGCCGGAGGCGGCAGGAAGCGGAGAGTTCTTGCGAGTCAGTCGCCAGGAATTAAGCTATTCAAGTAGGCTAATCTCATATTGCTGCATCATAACTAGTTTTTTGTAACTACATGTACTTAGGTAAGATGCGATCGTTCGTACTTAAGCGAATATATATACAAACTGTACAAGTACAGTATAGTCCCGGGAGAGCAAAATAGACAGCTTTCATTGGCTTAGAGGATGCGAACAAGGATTTGCTTGGGACGCAAAATTTCCCGCTCCCAAGCAATTCGCGCTGGGAGATCAAGCATAGCTAACGTGGTCTGCCAATTCATGAGCCAACCAATTCATGAGCCATTTCGCATTTATATCCAATTATCAAGCTCTGTTTCACCCTGACTAACGCTGATTGGTTGAAGGTTTGGTCTACCAATTCATGAGCCTTCCGGCTCAGATCTGCATCAGACTTCTTGCTTCCCGTGGACCAGTAGTGAGGGCCCGCGCAGTTCACCGAGGAAGAACCCCGAGAGGCTGTTGGCCGAGTGATGAACGCCGAGGCGGTCACTGTTGTGGTAAGTAAAAAGTAATAGTGGAGAAGAAGAGGCTGCTGCCTCTGATGATGTAGCTGCCGGTCGCGAGGCGAATGTTGAGGCTGCTGCCACCGATGGCGATGCCACCGCTGCTGCAACTGATGACACAGTCGCCGGTGGTGAGGCGACAGCTCGCGAAAGCCCTGCGTCTACCCAGAGTGGGAATCTCCGTGTGTGAGACGTGCTAGTAAACGCCGCAATGCAAACCCTGACTGGATGCGCGCTCAGCAGCAAGCTAGTGAATCGATCTTGGTGTTGCGTCCATCCCCTGTCCGTGCGCGAGGCTCCAGAAAAACGATGGACGCAAGAGATAAGATCATCAGAAAGCCCGACATGCTCCTGCCACCTCCTCGAGTCCCCCGAAAGAAGACAAAACAATACCGAAGAAACCAGCGCCGAAGAGAAGACGGCAGAATTGAAGGCATCTGTGGTCATCCTGGAAGAGGTCCTGGTTTAAAGCAAATCTCGGACACTTGATTTCACTATAGTTTAATTTGTGTGGTGCACATTAGAAAGGATCAGACAGGCTCATGAATTGATTTCTCAGATTGTACCTTCAGCCGTGTTTGACGACCCATTTCTGTGTCAATATCGCAGTGTCACTATCGGAGAGGCTACTGAAAAATCGCACAGGCCGTGGCCGTTTCAATGCTGCCCTTTTCGCCACGTCCCGCCCATTTGGTCAGACAATATGCCCATTTGAGCTTAAGTGGCCGAAATCGGCTCATGAATTGGCAGACCACGTTACTTCGTTTCTTCATGAGCACACGCCTACATGTAGTGAACTTCTTCTGATTCCTTTGCATAACAGCTATCGGGGTATGCATTTTTTTCATTCTAAACCAGCGTAGTTCTGTAGAACGAGAGCTAAAAAATACATACTGGAGCGAAGTAGATTGTCAGAGGTGTATAGTTTTTTCCTCCCGGGAGATCGAGAGCGGGAACTTAAGAACTTTTAAAAAAGTTCCCACTAATATTATTAATATGTACCTACAGTATCATATGCAGAGGACAACGTACACATACGAATGCAAAAAACGCCTAAGCAATTTAGCAAAAATGTTCAAAAACATATTTTACGTAATAAACGTCCATACGCGTGGGCGATTGGCCGGCTGTTAGTTCCGATAGCGAAGAGTGAAACAAACTCAAATACTGGTACAGTATGGAGTTTTTCATTTTGAGATGCAACAATTTGTCCAAAAACTTGAAATGTTTCTTGTGGGGACTTGTCCACCCCTGAACCGCCGTACCCCCATCACTCGATTTGGACCCTGGAGGCATTGCGTTGCATTTGGCCAGTGGATTTTTCATCGGTGAACACTAGAAGGACGGGCGAGCCGACTCGAGATTAGGCATGAAGGCTTCGTCGATGAAAGGACAGGCAAAGTTTGCGCTGGTTAGACCGCTACGGGCCGCATCAGTCAACTGCTCCCACATAATGAGGTCTTGCCATTCAACTTCGTCGATCACCGTAGCCAGTGCCAGCCCAGTAGTCGTCATACCCGTATCGTACGCCAGCATCAGACTCGTCTTGTTGATATACCCGCCACCGCTTTTGCTAATCTCATACGCCCCGCCAAGGCCGATGGTCGACACGGCAAGTATCTTTGGCTTCTCGAGAGCTGGGTTATCAAGCCACACAACTGCGGCAGCCCATTTGTGTCGCTTACCTTCAAAGTTTCTGTCTTGTTCTTTGGGGAAGTACCAGACGTACATGATGGCCCAAAGATCCTTGTACCAAGAGGCTCGGCCGTACACTTGCGAGCCCAAAGGCGATCCTTTGCAGTCTCCGTCGGCTTTCCCAGTTCCTTTCAGCCCGCCGCTCGTCTCGCCAGCAGCATTGACAGCAGGGTACGGGTGGCACCCGTCGTGGATTTGGAGGTTTGGTTTGAATTTGATGGCGGCCTTCTCGGACAAGGTGACCGGATCAGGCTGTGCAAACGGTTGCACCTTGTCATGGTCGATACGGACGCTTCCCACAGAGCCGAGCGCCCCAGCGATAGCAATAGCAGTGGCAAGTAGTGAACGGAGGTTCATGGTGTGTTTGTTGGCGGCGAATTCGAAACTGAACTGAAATTGGCTAACTTGTACTTCGAAGTGTTTAGTAAAGCAGACTCAAGAGAGTCGGTATAGCTCATAGTTCCTTGAATCTTCGCGTTTAAGAAACATCTTAAGACGCTTCCCAAACGTAAACATATCTACAAGTTAGCCAATTCCAGTTCAGTTTCGGATTCACCGCCATCAAACACACCATGGACCTCCGTTCACTACTAGCCACTGCTATTGCTGTCGCTGGGGCGCTCGGCTCTGTGGAAGGCGTCCGCATAGGCCAACATGTAACTTATTTACTCAAGTCGCAGTTCCGTAAAACTCGAGAATTCCAGCTAAATTTAGAAACCCCCTGAATCGCCCACATACAATTCCCAAGTCATTAGCTGGAGCAGGCGAGCATACACATGTCATGGCTACACTCGTACTTAGTAGAACTTGTATACGCCAGAGTATACGCGGGGGCGATTGGGATCGGTCGATTCAACCAATCGCCTTTTAACTGTAATAATGGCTTCGTCAGACTTCATGTGGTGGTGGTGTCGTATTCTTCCAAAGGGTTGCCGTTCGACTGTATTTGGTCGCTATTTGAGCGCTGGGTGCAGTCACGACGTTTGCAACAAAGGTTCGCCCTTGTCTGTTGGGAGGAGATGCCGCTGCTGTCGTGTGGATTTCCTCACGCAACCGGCTTGGGGGCAAATGTACAGTGTCTTTGTAGAGAGAGTCGAAGGGCGCGGTGAGGCGGGTCGACTTTATCCGCGCAGAGAGACAACTGAAGTGAGGTCTAACCCCTTCTCTGCCTAGCTAGCACTCTCGCAATCTAAAAGTAGAGCTCCGCAGCATCGCAACTTGAGAACGTCTTCGAATCCTCATGCTTCCGGAAATAGCATTACTTAAGTATCCTCCACTTACAGGACACTCCTCCTTTCCTGTAGCTTCTTTTTAGTGTACAGCTGACTCATTTCCTGGACTTCACAGCGTGTTCGGTGTTTGGGTCGCACAAACAAAAGTGCGGCATACATGTACATGTATTGCGAGAGGTGAACAGACTAACATCTTGCGGTACGTATATTACATTGAGAGACGCTCAACGCCCATATTTCCTTACTTCATCTCGGCGGCAGCGCTTTGCTTTTTCATATTGATCTTCTCCATACATGTGAATCTCACCAGCCCACCCGAACCGCTTTTCTCCCGAGCTGCAAGAAAGCGAGAGATGCGTTGCGCCGTCAACTGCGACGGATACTCGATCAGCCAGTAGCTCACGGTAGCAATGGCTATGGTGAGAAACAACCGAGCGAACAAGCGGTTGAAGTAATTGGACTGGTGGCTGATGGAAGGGTTCATCACAACGAAAGTGTGCAGCAGGTAGATCGAGAAACTGATCTTGCCCCAGTACCGGAACACGCTCCATTCGAACATTGTGGAGACGCAGGACGGTTGCATGACCTCGATCACAATAATCGCCGTCATATACACACCGACGAAGGGAAATCCACTTGGAGGGGGCGCAGGGTTCGCCATGACCCAGTCGAAAAGCAAGCCTCGGAAGATCACGCTCAGCATCAAGGCAATGATCAAACCTTCCGCCGCGCGTAAGAGTACAAGGTGCCAGAATCGGAACTTGAACCCTGTCTTCTTGATCAACAAGTCCAGCTTCACAAACACCACCGCACCCAGCGAACCGAGCACGAACGTGTGGAGATGGTGGTTAAGAGACTCGTGGCTGTTGCGAATGAGCGTCCAGCCTTGGTACACGGTCCACATGAAGAGAGGAACCGCTGCCACCCACCAGAACCGCCGCATCTTGAGCATAGTCAACACGAACACCGGGATGATGAAATAGTACGAGATCTCGAGCGGCAGCGTCCAGAAGACGTGGTAGCGCTGGGCGAACTCGAACACGAGCATCTTGTAGAGGCTGACCTCGTTGGCTTTCGGGACGATGAAGTAGCGGTGCTGGTTCTCGAACGACAGCCGCGACAGCACGAACGCCGTGATAGCGAACAGCGGGTAGACGCGGAAGAACCGCTTCTGGAAGTAGTCGACCAGTGCGAACGCCCACGCACGGGCGCCGGCGCCTTGGGCGAGCAGCTTCATGCTCTTCTTCGTGAAGAGCCACGTCAGCAGGAACGACGACAGGATGAAGAACGCGTCGACCGCAACGGAGCCGAGGTGCAGCTCCGGCACGAACTCGCGCGAGTGCTGAACCACCACCAGCATGGCGGCGAGGCCGCGGATCCCATCGAGGAACAAGACCTTGGTAGGCGGGGCCTGTGGTGGCGGTGGGTTTGCTGCTGGGACCTGTTCAGCCGGCGATTTGGTGGTGGCGGCGGCCTGTCCTAGGAACGTCTGGTCCTCCGAGTCCGACGAGGACGTCGACGTCTCTTCGTCCGAGAGGTCGATCACGCTGAGCTTCACGGTTCCGGTCGGGGTGTCTGCATTCACAGCTTTCTCGTCACGACCGCTGGGCGTGGCATTGCGCGCGTCGTGCAGCATCTCGCTGTGCGGCCGACGATTGCGAAGTGAGACTCTCAAGTGCGGTCAGCGAGCGACTCTGCAGTACAGTGTACAGGTACCGACCGTACCGTCCCACGGCACCTGGCCACGAGATCTTGGGATCTGATGATTTCCCGGACAGCGAATGGGTTAAACCATGTGGTAACGAGGCGTTGTACAATAGCGACAAACAACAGAGGCACGAGCGAACGTGCTCGTTCCATTGCGGTGCTGATGCGGTACGTGTACGTGTACATGTACACGTTACCTGGTATGGTGGTGTTCGAGCTCCTGCCTTCAGTGAAGGCTCTTCACAAAAGTCAAGTAAGTTGTTAGTTAGACCAACTCTGTGATGTAAGACTGACTAAAGTTGTATTCAGCGATAATTTATGCCGCACGTCTTCCAGTTCCTTACTTCATTTGCACGCCCGCTCTCCGTTTTCGCATGGCGATCCGCTCCATGCATGTGAACCTCACGAGTGCACCCGGTTCCTGGGCTTCCCGAGCTGCGAGAAAGCGAGATATCCTCTGGGCCAGCAGCTGGGACGGGCGCTCCACCAAGTGGTAGGATGCCGTCGCTAACAGCAGAATCAGGAACACCCGCGCAAACAAGCGGTTGAAGTACTTCGGCTGCGCGCTGATCGTCGGGTTCCAGATCACGAACGAGTGCAGCAAGTAGACGGAGAAGCTGATCTTGCCCCAGTAGCGGAGCACGCTCCACTCAAACATGGTCGACACGCACGACGGACGGATCATCTCGATCACGAAAATTGTCGTTAGCAGTGCGCTTACAAATGGGAACCCCTTGGCGGCCGGCACAGGGTTGGCATGCACCCAGTCGAAGAATAGTCCTATGAAGCAGACACTCAGCAGTACAGCAATGGTCACACCTTCAGCTGCTCGTAGGAGCAGTGTGTGCCACCAGCTGAACTCGAACCGGGTGCTCTTGATCCACACGTCAAGTTTCACGAACATCACTGCAGCAAGCGAGCCAGACAGAAACGTTGGAATGTGAGGCCTAAGAGGCATGTGGCTTGTCCGGTACTCGTAGACACCTTCGTACACGACCCACACGGCCAACGGAGCCACCGCCATCCACCAGAAGCGACGCATGCCCAGAATCGCCAGCACGAACACTGGAATCACAAAGTAGTACGAGATCTCCAGTGGCAGCGTCCACAGCACGAACTGGCGATGGTTGAACTCGAACGTGAGCACCTGGTCTAGATCAAACTCGCCCGGGTACTTCACCAAAAAGTAGCGGTGCTGATCTTCAAACGACAAACAGGACACAACTATCGCCGTCAAGGCGAACAGCGGATACACGCGGAAGAAGCGCTTCTGAAAGTAGTCCACCAACGCAAAGCCCCACGAGCGCACACCTGCACCTTGAGCCAGTAGCTTCATGCTCTTCTTCATGAACAGCCACGTCAGTAGGAACGAGGACAGCACGAAGAACGCGTCCACTGCCACGGCACCGAAATTAAGACTCTGCATGTACTCTTTCGAGTGCTGCGTGACCACTAGGATAGCTGCCAGGCCACGAACGCCATCGAGGAATAAAACCTTCGTCGGTGGTGCAGCAGCAGGCTTAGGCTCGGGAAGCTTTTCCGCTGAAGACTCCGAGCTCACGTCGGCCCGACCTACGTATGTCTGGTCCTCGGAATCGGACGATGCCGTCGAAGTGTTTGAATCCGAAGCCTCGAGCACGCGAAGTTGCACCTCCCCAGCCGGAGTCTCTGAATCTCGGAGCTTCAAGGTCTCCGCAGTTGGCTTGTCGTTCCTCGAGTCCCTCGACATTCTTCCGCTCGCTTGCAGACTGGGTCGCTAGTTGGAGAGTGAGGCGGCGTAGCAGATCACCGTGATCTACCGGTAGACTGTTGTGCTGTTGGCAACGGCTTGGTGTCGATCATGGCCGCGCAGCATGGAATTTTTCAAGACAGCGGGTTCGGTGATAGACGCTGGCCAGGATTCGGCTGCCAACAGCGCGGGATAACCACATTGGCTGGGCGAACGCCTCGTCAATACGTATGGCTTCGCTCACAAACTCCAGGTCCTGGAGTCCAGGATGCCCTTGCGGCAATTGCAAATTGCAGCAGATATTAATAATATCATATTATAATAGCGTGGGCACCACCGGAGGACGACAACAGTTCAACCAGCAAGCCTCGTACAGTACTCACGCTTGACATCGTAAAATACAGCACCGTCCTGCATCTCTGTCATTTTGCGTTAATTTCTGTCACTTGTCCAGGTTTGGCGTAGCATCGATACACAGACTGTGAACTTAACTTCATGTAGCGTCTTCCGCGGTGTATCCATATACCTCACCCAACCTCCTCTCTCAATTGCCTTGGTGCGGCACCAAGTCGTGCCAGTCCGGCAGCTGCCACTTGTTGAACCGGTCGAGGTCCTCCTTGTCGAACATGCCGTTGATGGCGACGCCCAGCAGCTTGCCGACCTCCTCGTTGCCCTTCTCGGAGAAGTGCAGCCCGTCCACGAAGTACGTCTTGCGGACGCTCTCGTCGGGGAACGTCGTGTTGAAGTACGTGTGCAGGTCCAGCACGTGCACGTTCTCGGTCTTGGCCAGCTCGACGCAAGTCTTGGCGTACGCGGCGGCCGACGCGTTGCTGCGGTCGCCGTGGCGCATCGAGTCGATGACGCAGGGCGGCGTGAT
>JAHQIV010001191.1:0-13216 GCA_030463285.1 Phytophthora europaea
CGGCGAACGCCCCCACGACGAACGGGACGCCGCGCATGAAGCCGCTGATGTGTTGCAGCAGCTCGTCCTGCGTCAGCACCAGCAGCGCCGGCGAGTTGCCGCGAGGGAAGAGCGCCATGGAATTGGGCCACCCGAGTCTAGTTGATGGTTGTTTGGGCAGTGTCATGTGAGATCAGCGAAGTGTATGGGTACCTGGGTTATGGTACACATGATGTACTGTACGCGCGCCACACCAAGTTGAAGTTGTTGAAGTTGATCACTCCAGCGAGCCTGATGGCGTGCATCGCTGGGCATTGGAGAAGTAAACCCGAGAACAAGAAGGAAGAGAATTGTTGGATGCGGACAGCGGAAGGTTTATTGGTCAGCACAATTTTACGCTCTATGTTCAGTGAGGCCTTTCAGGCGCATCCCGAGACTGTGCGAAAGGTTGGTAAAGCGCACCGGGTCTGTGGTCTCTTGTGTTGCAGTACGACGCCTCTGGTCTTGTATCTTTTGTTTGACTTCTAACGTGTATGTTGGTGTAAGAGTCATTGGCTGAGTCGTTAGCTAGACTAAATGACTGTAATGTACCTCACCAAACTAACTATCTGATGGTAAGACATGGTACTGCACAGCTTTTCATCTTCAGCTGCCGCGATTTGCTCGAGGAAACAGTCCCGATCTTCGCAATCGTAGAATAGCCACCACAAGTTGTGGTTTGCAGTAATCCGCTAGCCAGTAAATGATAGTACTGTAGTACCAGTACTTTTACACAAGTCAACAGTAGTTTGAAAAAAATCCAAACTACTGCTACTATAGTAATCAGTAGTTCACCCTGTCGCCCTGATAGTACTGTCATTTACTGCCGAGATCCAGAACAAAGTTTTGGTTGGATGCGCTTGTACGCTCGAGTACAACGGCTACCTTAGATACTCCCGTCACTGCCGACATGGTGGTTAACGGTTCTGATGACGTCTACATGGCTGAGATCGACGAAGTGATCAAGGAAGGACGGAGAATGTTGCGCGACGCACACCACGAAGTGTTTCGGCAGCTTCTCCCCATGGTTGTGAACACGCTGCAATGGATCTGCCCTCGAATCTAGACCTGGTGCCCTGCGTTGACGATGGAGCAGTGCTGTACGGTGCATCGGTGCGGTCGTCGGATGAGAGCTAGCCATTGAAATATCTAAACGACGAAGCAGATAAGGAGCTGTCGAAGTGGTACAACTACACTGTGAAATGGGTGAATGTTGCGGTACAACAAGCTAGAAACTTAACGCCGAAGACTCCACATATATGCTTCTGGCGCATCGAAATATAAGGTGTGCTCGAGGCAGCAAGGTCTGTTCAAATACGTCGACGTCCGCTGGTATCGAGAATCAGGAGCAAAACTGTCCCCGTCGGTTTCCACACTCTTGGCTTGGACGAGCGTCCTCTAACGCGTTCCAAGAGCACGTTTTCTATACCGTGTCTTCGTCGTGAGTTCTCGCTGAACAAGAACGTATAACGAGCGAACAAAAATGCAAGTTCTGTTGAAGAAAAACGCGGTGAGGTCCGCCGTATGGAAACGTCGGCTGCTCTTCAAGGACGACGCTTAGAGGATCGACACCACTGCAGTACTACTACTACAGTAGTTGAGACGTCTCACACAAAATTACGTAGGGCCATTTTGTACAGATTTTGTACAGCGCTGCATAAAACGGCCACTTCTAGACAACTCGAGTCCGCTATCGATTCACTTCTGTCGGAGGGTACTCCCCCCCCTCCGACAGATTTCTAGATGTATAGATCGAATGGCTAGAATGGTGAAGACCTCTCACTTGCTCACTGAATGACGCTGGCAAACGCAATGCGGATGATAGATCACGCGGACGACGAAGACGAGTTCGTCGACGAGTCTACGAGCGTTGCCGCCGCAATGCCGGCGCCATCCGCAAGCGGTGGCAGCGAGGCAGAAGCAGTCTGATGAGGGCGGATTTGCCACGGAACTCGAGCTCCCTGTAAATACGCCCTCATCAGACTGCTTCTGTCTCCTGCCAGGAAATGACGCTGCGTTTTCTAGAACACGGGTGACGGGGCAGCGAGTCTTCCCACTCGGTGACACCGGCATGAGAACGTATAATAATTACGCAGTCGAAGGCCGTGATAATGTCACTGCCCTCGACTGCCGCAAGAGGCTCATTGTACAAATGGCGGGCCCGTTCGAGCCACGTGGTTCATCGATGATATTTAGCAGCGCCATAGTATCGGAATCTCTGTAGCCTCGCGGTCCTGTGGGCCCGCCGCGCTTGCTTGCAGGTGCCATGATCGCTGCTGAGTGGTGGGGCTTGCCAGGGAGTGCAATTGACGTGCGTGGGTGTTCTCAACGAGCGAAACACCAACTCGAACAGCGCGAGCGAAACGTCTACCAGCGCCACTTGCGAGACCAGGACCCCCACCAGCAAGTCCAGCGAGAACACCACCAACGGTGCCAGCAAGACAGAGAGCTCCAGCAGCGAGAACTCCAACAGCGAGAGCACTACTAGCAAGACTGAGATCGCCACGAACAGTACCAGCGACTATCAATGGCTACACTACCTCACCGAGGGTCACTTCAACTTCAAAGTGGCTCCTCGGATCTGTACCGAATCTAGACATTTAGACCTGCGGGCTGTACGAGATCTGCACACGATTTTTTAGACACGAAATCTGTACGAAAATAGACCACGGGAATCGGTCCAGTACTATAGTAGTTTAAGATGTTGAAATGGGTGTCTTCCAAAACCCTGACGAAAGGTCGCGCATTAAAGTTTAATCACGTCGAATTGTTTGGTGAGACCACTTTTTGGTCGGATCAAACTCTTAAGTAGCAACGTGATTAAAGTAGTGACTGAACTTCACTATACCCGAAGGTCGCGTTCCGACAACCGTCTGGGGCCGCATTAAACACTTCGGTAATTTTAAATAGATTACGCACCCAATGGGTGCCTTCCATATAAAACCGTTTTGTCCATTTAATCCGTAATCTATTTTAAATTACCGAAGCGTTTAATGCGACCCCAGACGGTTGCTGAAACGCGACCTTCGGGTATAGTGAAGTTCAGTCACTACTTTAATCACGTTGCTACTTAAGAGTTTGATCCGACCAAAAAGTGGTCTCACCAAACAATTCGACGTGATTAAACTTTAATGCGCGACCTTTCGTCAGGGTTTTGGAAGGCACCCAATGGCAAACTACTGCCAGTAAAAGAGAAAAGTGCCAGCACTACAAACCCCTGTCCACAACTATTACAAGGGTTTTTTTCCAAGACTGTATTGTCGATCTCCGTAGCTGCATCCTTCGTTTTCAAAGCACACTGGGGGCTGCATTATTATTTGATTGATTGGCAAAATGTTTAGATTAATAAAGATTGAAGAGCTATCCAACTAGTTGACGCTTGTGGTGGCTGCTTCACGTAGGCTCTAGTGAATTCTTGCTGTCATCGGGGCCCACGCAGCCCGGTGCGGGGCGAATCGGCTCGTTCAGCTTCCCGCTGTTTTTCCTCCCGCCACTGCCGGACACACTGCCCTTGCCACCACTGCCATCCGGCTCGATGAATTCCACGAGGTACGTGTCCATCATGGGGACATTCGTGAAGTTGATTTTGCGGTGGAACGTGCAGCGGATGTCGATCATGTCCTTCACCACCTCCTGCACGATGGGGCTCACCAAGATCTTCTCGGGGACGCCGTTGGACTCGAGTTCGTTGGCGGTGAGTGCATCGGGCCCCCACATGTCGTAGCGGAGTGTCGTGGTGCCGATCACACCGCCGATGATGTTCCCGACGTGGATTCCGATCCGCATCTGCAGTCGCTCGCCCGTGTTCGGGTCCTGCACCTTGCGCACCTCCTTGTGCATATCGCGCGCCATCGCCAGGAGATCGTGGATGTGGTTGCGTACATGCATCTGGTGCTTGTGCTTCAGCGTACTTCGTCGCAGCAGGTGAGACCGGAGTTTGGCACCGGACCCTCGAGGGTTGCCGTCACTTCCTATGATCTCGCTCTTACGCTCTAATGGGAGCACGCGGTTGCTAGCCAATCGAGCCAACGTGGACGCTATGCCCCCCGGAATGCCAGTACCAGTCGGTGCGACGGACATGCTCACATCTGCGTTCGACATGTCGGCGGTGCTAGCGGAACTCGTCACTAAGCCAGGACCCAGACTCATATCGACGTAGGGGAGGCCCGACACGATCACGTACGCGTCGCCAATGGTTTGCATCTTGAACACTCCGTGCTTCTCGGTGAGTTTGTCGAAGGCACAGAAGAGTGATGCTAGGATGTTGACGACTTGCGCTGTGGCAGCTTGCGACGCGATGGAAGTGAAGCCCTTGATGTCTGAGAAGAGAATGCCCACTTGCTGGTGCTGATCGCACACCATTTCCCCCTCCTTCAGCCTCATAACCACAGCGGCTGGCAGCATCTGGTACAGCAGTCGGTCAGCGTTCATCGTCTCGAGCTGCGTCCGAGTCTTGAGCCAGATTTGTCGCCTCGTGAAGAACTCCACGCTCTGTGACGCGATGATGTTGGCTACCACCGAGAAGTACGTGAGAACAATCGGATAGCTCGTTTTGAACTTGGAATTAAACTTGGCAGCGTCCTGGTGGTACGTCTGAAGCGATACCAGCGTGGTGATGGACACCATCACCAACGCCAAGACATTGAACACCACGACGTGGCGGTACAAGATCGATCGCCCATTGGAGACAACAAACATTGCCAGCACCGTATCGAGACACAAATTCACGTATCTTGGTGAGGTGTCGATGTCAGCTTTGTAGTTGAGACCCCATAGCAGCGCCTCAGCGAGTGTGAAGACGAACAGCCCAACGAGATAGAATCCAAGCAGCACGTTGCGGAGTTTCACTTCCGAGTAAAACACGAACTCCTCGCGCACACGACGCGCGACCAGAATCGCCACGATAGCGAATGGACTCCGAATGAACAGCAAAATAACGTACATCGTCGCGGAGATCTCATTCTGCGGGGCATCGGCGCTGAGGACTGAGAAGATTTCCACTAACAGATCACGCATGCAAGTAAACGAAGCGTACACCGCGAGCGTGAGAAGTGTGGTGCGCGCGCCTTCGACACGATCGGAAAGAGTGCTCTCAAGATACTTGTTCTCCATCTCCTCGTCTCGGAAGCACATATTCAACAGCCGGATCTCCGTCAGCATGTGTTGCTCGACACTTTCGCTCGCATCGGTTCCTCCAAATGATGCAAGGTCAGGGGGTGTACCAAGAAGCATGCGGATCGGGTCGTACTTTTTCCATCTCTGCTTCGCAGAGTGCAGTATCATATTGCGTGTCGCGACCAAGAAGTCCTGCTCAAATGGCCGGCGTACATTAATCACCGATTGCGACATAAGGACCGAGTCTCGCTTGGTGTTGAACTCGAGCTGGCCCAGACATGCCATTTGCGCTACATCCGTTAGCGGTTCGCCTACCAGGTACGTAGTCATGCTGCCCTTCCCTTTCACGTCAATCTGTCGCTCTTCAAAGGTGAAATTGCCTGCCAGCTTCTTGTACGTAACTTGAGAAATTTGACAACGGCCGGTGATACCTGTCGACTGCATCCGTGATGCCGTGTTAACCGTGTCACCGAATAGAGAGAACTGCTGCTTCTTCATGCCCACAAGTCCGCTAACAACTCGACCAGAATGAACTCCGATGCGCAGTTTGATGCCATTGCCATTAGAAGCGCGACACTTGTCAAGACATGCCAGCATGTCCAATGCCATAGACACCGCGCGTAGTGCTGCCTCTCGCCCTTGATCTTTGCCCTGTAAACCCGCGCACGCCATGTACGTCTTGCCGACTGTTTCCATCTTGCGAACGCCGTGCTTTTGGCAGATTTGATCGAAGAGCGAGTAGACCCTATCGAGAAGAGAGACCACCTCCGTGGGGCTAAACCGGTTGACGAACGAGGCGAAGTCGGCGATGTCACAAAACAGGATGGTCACGTCTTGCTCGTCCTCGCTGATCAAAGTGTCTCCCTTCTGCATACGCTGCACGACGTGCTCAGGGAGCATGTTCTTTAAGATCTGGGTCGACCGCTTCTGCTCGATGAGCAATGAACGGCTCTGCAGGAAGTCTCGTCGCATGGTGATCTGGAGCGAGTAGCATGCGTAGGACCCAAAGGTGATCACGAACACCAGGTAGAGCGCAAAGAGCATGAGATCAGCCACATCAACTCCGTCCTCGTAGTCGAGCGAGTTTAGTCGGTCCGCCAGCATGTAAAAAGCGAAGTTGTATATCGACAGCATCAGCGCGTAGAGGAATTTGACACGAATGACCACGAAGAGACCGACGGGGTAGAGTGCGGCAGCGAATTTGCCCGTGTCTGAGATTGTCAAGGTAAGTGCCATGCCGACCATGGAGTATGGCAACAGGATGGAGATCTGGTAGTTTTGTACAAAGAATTTGGTGCGGGCAAAGCGCATGAACAACAGGTCGCACATGAAGTAGCCCACGCGAATCCAAATGTAAGAAGTTTCACGCTCCCAAAGCACTTCGTAGACTGCGTACAGGGGGATCATGAATGCCATGACCTTCAGGCACAGGATCACTCGACTCCGCTCGCGGAAGGCGAAGGTAAATTCATACTCGTCTTCAAGACGCTGGTGCTCCTCACCCATAAACTCGAGCGTGAGAGGGTGAACGGGAGGCTGAACTCGCAGGGCTCGAGAGCTGTGCGAATCATCTTCCTGACTGAGAGGGTCCGGGTGTCCAATTTCCTGAGCGAGCTCTCGTTGTATTGACACGAGTTGCTTGGAAAGCTCGTCGTGCTCAGTTGGAAGATCAAAGTCGCGGAACTGCTGACTCCACTCGCCTTCAAGAAGTGACGGCGTCAACTCGCCTTTCTCGGATCGAGCGCTTCCTCCTGCTGCTATCCCTGTCGCAATTCCTGCGTAGCTCCCCTCGTCGGAACGGCCAGATGAGCTATAGATTAGCCTCGCAGCCCGGACATTGTCGATGGACCCATCCGCATTACGAACAGGTAAAGTCGGGAGCTCACCCAGTCCACTGTCGATCTCAAGAATAATATCGTTGCTAGTTGGCAGGTACATCTTCCTCAGATACATGACGCTCAAGTCGAAGCAGATGCAAGTCACCGACGTGAAGAACAGCAGCACCCAGAACAACATCTCCGAGAAAAGGATCTGCGCGAGACCTGAGAAATCGCGGAACACGTCGAAAGTGGGGAACATCCGATACGCTTGCGAGTACGCACCGACGAACAGGATGTACACGACAAACCCTCCGACCAACGAGATGTAATGCGCTCGAGTCCAGCGATGCAAGCACTGCATGTGTAGTGATGCCTTGAGGGTTACGGTGATGATAAGAGCGCCGTAGACTGCAGTTCCATCCGGGAAAAGGCCGTTTGCATGGCTGTGGCTTGACGATACCATACCCATGGCATTCTTAACGAAGAGAAACACTAGTAAGGAGTGGAACAGTGCGTTCACGACCCAAAAGCTCAGGCCTCGTATGCTCAGCTCGCTTCTTCTGAGAGAGCTGCGATACACAAAGGGGAAGCGCATCACGGCGCTATCTCGAATGTCCTCATCGGTGATTCCAAGAACGAAAATGGGTAGCAACGTGTACAACACGTTCCAACCGACCATCAAGTACGACTCGTACAGCGTTTGTCCCGAGTAGCCGTTGAAAAAGGAGAAGAGGAACAGCGTCATGATCAGTGCCATATTCTTGTAGAAAGAGAACAAAATCACGTGAGCTACTCGACGGTGATTCCAGCGTCCATGCACCAGTAAAAGTCGAGACAAGTCGCGAAAGGTGACGATAGCGAAATCTGCGGCGCGCACAGCCTGCATTCCTTCATGGCCGTAAATGCCAATACCCACGTGTGCTTCTTGGATCATACTCACATCGTTGCCACCGTCTCCTACTGCCAACGTGAGGGGCGTGCCTGGTGCAGACTTCATCAAACACACCACCTGAGCCTTCTGCATGGGGCTCAAACGACAAGCGACCACTGTTCTGCACTGAGAAGCGAGCTCGAGAAACAATTCGTGCGCCAATTGGGCGCCACCAGTGGCGTCCGTTATCGAGGATCGGGTAATTCGCGGCCTTGAACTAGAGCGATGCCGCGAATTCTGCACCATCTGAGCCGCTTGAAAAGGTAGACTTCCGAGGGATTTTGAAGACATCGAACCGCTCAAACGCCCTCCTTGGGCATCTCGCTCGCTTCGCATCACATCAAGGGAGGCGCTGGGATGGTACGCAGGGTCTGAGTGGCTGGTATTGCTCGAGTGAGGTGCCACTTGGTTCGAGTTGACGTGAGATGTTTGAGCTTTAATTGTGCTCGAGGTCAGTGCATCTGCTAGTAGGTGCTCGAGGGCCTCGCCATTAATCACCAGCGAGATGTCCTGAGATGCAACACCAGGAACCCAAACTCCCTCTCTTTTCAACTTCCGACGAGCTTTTGCTATTTCGTCCAGACAGTCTTGCTTGTTTTTCCCCTTGATAATGATCATTTTGCTCTTGGGACCAATGAGTCCACACATGTGTGCTACGGATATCGCGGTTTCGTCCTTGTCGCCGGTAAGCATCCAGATATTGATACCTCCGAGAGACAATTGAGAAATACACTCTCGCACCCCGTCCTGAAGCAAGTCCTCAACTCCAGTAGCACCCAGTAGTTTGGTCGATTTTTCAATCTGCTTGGCAACCTCCACACATAGTTGCTCGCGGTTGGATAATGCCTTTTTTGCTGCGTCGAAGGCACATTTCCACGCCAGATATTCCGTCATAGACAGCGTACGATAGCCGAGCAGCAACGTGCGCAGCGCCATCGCAGCGAAGTAGTGGACGTGAAGTGCCAGCTTGCTAATATCCTGATCCTTGTAGGCGTTGGCGAACATTACGGTGTCTGCCCCCTTCGAGAAGACAAGGATGTCTTGATCTTCGGACTCTGAGTCACTACTCAACCCGTCGAGATCAGCTTCTAACGTATGCTCCAAATCGCCCAGACTATCTCGAACGCGAGGAAGCTTTAAGTCATGACGTCGTTCATCAGACTCGTCTCGATTCAGCTTCTTGACAACTACGGACATGCACTTCCGTGTGCTGTCAAACTCGTTCAACGCGAGGAGCTGGTACGATTCGGACTTACCAAACAAGCGAATGTGAATCACATCACCGTCTCGTCGTTCATAGACGCAATCGAATTCCAGCGCAGCGTTGAGCAAAGCGACTTCATCAGGCGAGGAGCCAAAGAATTTTCGGTCCCCCTTGAGGGAGGGAAAAGCGTCCGAAGCTTCTCCAGCGGCATGGTTACTAGTAAAAGAGTTGACACCGCTTTGACGCCGACTTTCAGCTCGCATACTCCCGTCTGCACTCTCACTTCTTGTGCGCCCTGTGGCACTTCGCGTTTCGCCAGACTGGTCTGCAGACGCCGCATTCTCTTCCACTGCGACCGAGGCGGAATGACACAGTAGCAGGCACCGGAAAAATGGGCGTGCCAGCTCAACTGCATGCACCTCTTTACCAGAGAATCGGGAAGGGTTCTCCACGAACTTGATCATCTGCGTGTACAACCGAACATCCTTTTCTGTCACCGATACGTGCTTGGATTTTCGTCTTCCGTCGGTACTACCGTCTCTGCCGGCACTACTCCCTCGAACGGCCGAGGCTGAACCAAACTTGAGCATCATGTCACTGCCAGCAGAGAGGTCTTCACTACCGGCCTGAGCTGCTCGACGAAGATGCATATTCGATCCGTCAAAAATAATGCCGCCGATACTGCACACTTTGAAGAGCATTTGGTTCTTGGTTAATGTCCCCGTTTTATCGCTGAAGATGTACTTGATCTGCCCTAGATCTTCGTTCACATTTGACGTGCGCGCCGTGACACCACGACCAGTGACCTCGCAATACATCTTCGGGTCATTCTCGATTCGTCTGGCTTGGTACCATTTCACAACTTCCAAACTGATGTACAGTGAAATCGGTACCATGTTGTTGTACAGAATCAAATACGTCACCCACGCCTCGAGGAAGTACGCGGGATGAAACGTGTCAATATACGGAAATGCAGCGGCGTAACCTGGCTTGTTGTGCACTTTTACAGCAAGTAGCGCTGCCTGGACGGAGCTAAAGCAGCAGACACCGAAAAGTACCGAGAAGATGAGGAAGATGCAGCGGTTTGCAATTCGATCCAGACGGCTGAACTTTGATGGGATAGCCTTCATGTTTTGCACCAGCTTCGTGTCATTGCCGCCTCCAACGACAACGCCCACTACCCACTTGGTGTTGCAGAGCTTCATTCCACGCAAAAGAACGTTCTCGATTGTGATCGGGATTTCCTCCGCGTCTGGTGTCGAGCCCTGACTTTCCCGTTCTTCTAACGTTCGCGACTGCACCGCCGCCGTTGGAGGCTCGCCCATAACCTGCAATTTCGAATGGGAAATTCGCATCACGCCGTCAAAGCTATACAGCCTTTTGTTTGGCGCTTCGCATCGAATCTCGCCATGGATCGTGTCAGCAAAGTCTTTCGGGGCACGAGGAACGATCTGATTCCATTTTACACAGTGACGGACTTTGAGATTGGACTCCCCGTCAAGGCTCGAGGTTTCGCACATTGCCTCGCCGTTCTCTTGGCTCGCAAATAGGATAACGAGATCGGCAGGTACCTGTTCCTGGTCGTGAATTTTGACTACGTGGCCAACACGTAAATTCTTCCAAAAAATCGCTTGAAAGTCGCCGAGATTGAGAGTGCGCGAGAATTCTTCTGAGTCTGCATTCTTGTTTCCGCCTGCTTCGGACTCCCCGTTCAGTATCTCGACCTTGCCATGGTTCACGACCCAGTCTTGTTGATGTCTTGCTCTATCCTCCAGCCCCTCTTTGATCATTGTCGCGGTTAGCACAAGCATCAACGGCCCGATGGTCGAGTACTCGTTGGTCGGGGACAGGTTTGTGCACAGCTGAAGCAGTGAAATGATGAGGAAGTAGAAATTCGCCACGCGACGGAACTGCTCAAACAGCGACTTGGGCAGGAAATTCAGAGTTGTGTACTTGGACGAGCGAACCGTATTCGTCCAGTACGGATCTCCATGGTGATTCTTTTGCATGAAGGCCGCGTACCCCATTGTACGACGCACATCGTTCACAAACAGCAATCGGCTCTTGCCGAGTTCCTCTTCCTCGCAGCCTTCTCTAGGGTGGTCCCCCACTCGGTTGCGGCGGAATAACCTGCTGAACAAGGTGGCTTTCTCATGGGGTGTCTTACCCCTGGCAGAGGTCACAGCGTCTGCGCTCGAGGTGGCGTCCACCTTATGCGAGACTAAGGGCTCGTCGCTTATCGGTGACGGAAAACTGCTGATGCCCGACCGGAAAGCTTGCGGATGCAGCGAAGACGCCATGCTGCTTGCTGGAGGGCCGGGCGGGACAGCGCCGCGCTCATGCATAAACCCAGCAAGGCTCGGAACGCAGCACCGTCGACAAGGATCGAGATGTCGTCGCCCTCCCCCGTCGGAACAAACACCCCGATGTCAATGGCTGGAGTGGACGGACGTTCTGGGGTTTCTGCGATCGATGAGTTATTCGCAGGGAGGCGCGAGCTCATGCAAAACGCCCCATGAACGCACTCGACCACCACGCGGAGTATTTTTACGCAGCATTTTCGAAACGCCCTACATCGCCCCTGAATTTCTCTAATACTGTTCACTCACTACACATGACATGAAGTTAGTTGACTTCGACTGAGACTTTGGTGTGCTCTACATCTCGATCCACTAGACGTCTGTCTTGACTGCATTTACAGCTTCTGAGATGGCTACACGCCACGCAGGACAAGTCCCCGACTGCTTGGGGTGGCGGTGACCAGCTACTTCGACAACGTCGACATCATGCGGTGGCTGTGCAATGCCCCGGACGGTCTGGACGAATCGGTTCAGACGGTCACGCAGGTCGAAGTTTGTCGTGCAGCGGGGCTGGGCAACGTTCGAGTCATTCGCTGGCTGCTCGAGCACGGAAGTTCGGCCTTCTCGCCGCTAGTGGTGGACACGGCCGCTTTGCACGGACATGTGGAGATCGTGCGGGTTCTGCATGAGAACCGAAGTGACGGATGCACGACGCGCGCAATGCATGGCGCAGCGCTGCACGGGCACGATGAGGTGGTGACGAATTTCGAGCTGAATCGACTGACACGTCCAGATGAACGCACACTGGTGATGGCGGTATGTGCAGGACATTTGCGTTGTGTAGAAGCGCTTTGCTACTTTGCACGACCACCTCTTCGTACTGGAGTTTGGCGACTTGCGGAGGCACAACAAAAGGCAGGTCACGAGGATGTAGCACGATTTCTCGCCCGTCAGGAAGAAATAATGGAAGGCAATGGAGCGGACAGCAAAGAGAATAAGAGCCGCTGGTTTGGGCTCTTTTGAGGCGTCAGGAGCTTGCAATATGTACATGGAACGTTACTATGGAATTTACGCTACAGCCATCGGAACCACCAAAACCATCCTGAGGGCTTCTCTGCACTCGAAGACTTCTCTATTTTCACTGTGGTGGAGTTCTTGATCGGTGCTGTTTCGATCCGTTTTGCCTGCTGTGGTTGCCGCTGACACCAACGAGGGCCTGAGTGCACGTGGTAGTATTGCAACGAACAGGAGGGGACTTCTGGGTTCATCCACGCTGATAATAATGGGGCTACGCGAGGATGGCCAGCTTGAAGAGCGACACGGCGAGCTTCGAAAAGGCAACCACGCATCGAGCAGCGAATTAACGCGTCTACGCAATCTGCGTTGCCCTGTGCGGCCACACACTCGAGAGCAAACTCGTGTGGACCCTCATGTCTGTGCTCCCCGAGAAATAGCACCACATCTGTGTGTCCATTGATCGCTGCGCTGGTCATAGCGTCTTTCGTGCAACCTCCAACGCGGTTTTCCTGTAAAAATTGCACGATTTCCAGGTGGCCGCCACTAGCAGCGCTGTCCATGGCGGTGGTCGTGCATGTAGCTGTTCGCTGCTCATGGAGGAAGCGGACGATCTCCACGTAACCACTTTGACAGGCAGTGTCCATCGCTTTCTAGGTGCAACCTTTCGAGCGATGGTTCATCAGGTACTTCACAACTTCGAGGTGGCCTCTCCACGCAGCGCCATCAATATAAATTAGAATATTCATTATCATTAACAATCCATTTTGAACTCCAATTTTTTTTTTTATAAAAAATTAATATTTGATAAAAT
>JAHQIV010001192.1:0-13210 GCA_030463285.1 Phytophthora europaea
CAGCTCGCCCTCTGCCTCGTTCTCGTGTTCGCCGCCGACTGGAACGCGCACTGGAGTGGCAGAGCTCAGGCCAAACTTCTTTAGGAGGTCCAGGATCACTTGACGCTGCTCCAGCCGTCAGCCGGGGTCCTTGTCATACACGAACCCGATGCCTAAGAACTTGGACATCACACCGAGGCTCTTGAGCTTGAGCACGACCATCTGGCTGACGAAACCGTCCACACGCGCCTCGCTCGTGTGATATCGAGTTTTGATTTTGACTGACAGCCTCGCGCCGAGGTCTAACGTCCTTGAACACCGTGGAGAAAGGTGACCGAGGCCTCTGATTTGCTACACATATTTCCTGCACTTTAGTGCCAGCAGGTTAGCTAGTGACGACGAGTCACCGCGGGTTCTAATTCAAACCCCGCCGTGACCTCTGGTCAGTCATATCCGTACCCTCTTTTTGCCTTTTAGTAGGAATCTGGACTTAGGACGAAGTCTCGTCCGGTTGTAGGATTAGACCGAAGGCTCGGTTTAGACTTGTTTTTTGTATAGACATTAGGGATTAGCTATAGACGAGGCCTCACAGCCTCTAATCACTAAATCAGAGTAGAATTTCCCCCTCAAGCCACAAGAGTCAAGTCCGTCTCCGGTAAGTCTAGCTAGCTTAGCCGTAGCCTCAGGATACACTCGGTCGGCGTGGGTTATGTCTACCGGTGAACTTAAGGTACATTGACTGAGAGTTCATCCTGGTAAGGCCAAGAGTGGAGAAGTGGCCGAGTGTTGAGAGGTATTAGAGACCTCATTGTACGTTTCTCGGAGAGTGGCACAGCCCCCCAGTATATTTGACTCCTGACCGAGGTTTTACTTCGGTCCCCCCTGTAAAGGCCTTGACTGGCCCGGTACCCTTCCTTTCTGAGGGAGTACAGGGGGTAAGCGCTAAGCGCAACTGTGTAAACACCTTAGCCTTTGCTCGTGTATTTATTTCTGTGGGAATGCTGCCTGACCCAACGGCGCACTCAAGCACATTCCAGCCCGATGTAAGGGATCGGATCTGGTCTTCAGATTTTATCCCAACGATATATCCCCGACCTTAACGGGAAAGCGTGTGCGGTTGGTAGTGCTCGTTCCCCTTATGTTGGTAGGAGGGACGAGGACTCATAAAATCGTGTTTCCCTACACGACAACTGGTGCCGCAACCCGGGGCTGGTGTGACTTTAGTTTGTTGTGTGGTCTGTGTAGGCATTGCCCCTAACGAGCTTTGAGAACAGAAGAAAAAAGAAGAAAAACAAGAAGAACAAGAACAAGATGGCGAAAGGATCCAAGTCAGCGGTACCAGCCACGCCGGTCAGGCCGACGCGTGGACCGACAGGAGCTCCGTCAACCCTCGCCAGCGATCTGACGTCTCGGTAGTCGACGATATCCGAACGATCGGTCATCTTCGACGACTCAGCATTTGAAGGTCCCGACGCCAAGGATGTGATGATGGATTATGAAGACCTGGAAGAGAAGACTCCGGCAGCGATGCAGGAGTTGGACGACCAAGAAGGCGCGATGTTGTCGGCAGGACGTAGTGGGGGATCGCGCTCCCTGTCCCGAAGCCTCGCGTCCGAATTTGATGAAGTTGCGAAGCCGGATCATGCCCAGGATGATTATGAGGACAGCAACGAGGATTCGAAGGCTCTGGTGCAGGTTACTAAGGGTCCTCAGGAATCCCGCGGGTACCGACCCCCGCTGAACAGCAGCACCCCCGCTGCTAACAAGGTGCTTGGGCGGATGCTCGAGCAAATGATTTAATCCAGCGAGTGGATCCAATAATTCACTGGGCAGATGGTTCGCCAGTCCGTGTGGGCTGAGTTGAGCAGCGAGTTGGCCTGGCCAGTGAACACGATCACCACTACTCAGGTGGTCGAGGACACGGTGTCACTCCACCGAGCGATGGGGTGTGAACCCCAAACGCATCCTTCCGAGTCTGCGCTCGAAGGATGGCCACCAGCTATCGCGGGTCGTGACCTGCACAAGTGGAAGAGGAAGCTTCGCTTGAGTATTGGAGTATCCGACATCAGTCTGGGACGCCCCACGAACACACCTGGGGGCCAGGAAGAGGAAGACCCTTCGAGAGTCCTACTTCCTCAGACGCCCAAGAAGTCGGCTGAAGGCTCGGCCGATCGATCGCCAAACGACGGTGTGTTCTCGGCTAAGACCGTCGGCTCGCTGTACTTCCAGGATTCCCAGATGGTGACTTTTCGGACGACGAGCCGCGCTGACCGCCTATCACGCGAGTCCGAGGTCTATCAAGGCTCCCGTGGTGTCCGACCGAGTACCGCCACTAGACGGACGACTCTTCGATTTACCCCGCGTGAAGACTCGTTCGACGAGGATAGTGAAGGCTACACCGATCGTGGCGATGAAACGACAGTCCCAGCGATGAGTTGGCCCGCCAGGTGCTCGAAGTTAGCGAGATAGAACGACTGAATTCGACGCCGAGGCTTGAACACGCGACTCACCGACCTCTCGCCCAGATCAAGCACTTCACTGGGACCCGCAACAAGAGTGAGAACTCTATGCAGTGGCTCCGAGCTTTCGTGTACGAGATGTAGGGAACGCACACTTCCCCGAACGAGTGGTGCATGACGTTCGAACGGAGACTTCGTGACGGCGCCCTACACTGGTACCGTCAGTTGTCGAAGAAGACCAAGCGCCAGTGAAAGTTGATCAGTGATGCTTAAGTATTACTGCTCACAATTTAGCCAGTCTGCGAAGGCTCGTTACTACTCGGCCAAGCGAGACAGGTCCGAACACGTCTGCGACTACCTCAACCGGCTGAACGGCTACGCTCGTAATGCGGGCCTGCAGTTTGAGAAGGGTGGTTGCGATGCCAAGGACCACGTGCAGCGTTTCCTCGAAACATGTGGCAATCGCGGCCTCGAACGCCGCCTCTGCCACGTTCGAGTGATGGATATTCACGAGCTCGAGGATATGATCAATGACATCCTCAAGTCGGAAGAACGCGGGACATCCCGTGAGGAGTCCGCATACCCGCCGAGGAGTCGTGATGGCTACCCCCCGAGGAGTCGCGATAGCTCACGCCGGCGCGATGAAAGGCGTCCTGAGGTAACTCGTGACCCTTACCGCCGAGATCGGTCCGACCGTCGTGAAAGAGAATTCGACCGCCGTCGTGATGACTCACGCAATGTCCCACGGATTTCGCTAGCCGAAGCGACTTTGTCCGACCTGATGGCTGAACTTCAAGTGCGTACACCGGCACTTGGACGAGCCGCACCCCCGTCCCAAACCCGGTATACGTATAGTGACGACGAGAGTGAGCCAAATGATTATGGTTACTCGGACGACGACCGCGGCAACGGCGATTTCGATGAGCCCTACGACTCTGACGAAGAGGAAGGTCATGTAGCCGCTGCGAGTGAACACCAACGGCGTGCAGCAGCAGACGGAACGTTCGCCCGCTCGGACAACCACCAACGTCGAGGTGGTGAGCCCGGACGAGGTTTCGACCGCGGTAACCAACCTTTCAACCGTGACAATCGCGACAACCGACCGCGTCAGTATGGACCATGCACATCATGTGGAGGACCCGGGCATTCGGCTCACTACTGCTACCGACGCTGCAAACTGTGTCAACAAGTTCATGACGTCGGCAAGTGAGAGTCTCTTCAAGCCCTAACCTCCCTCGTTCGAACCAAGGTCGAGAAGAAGGACCTCACGCCCGAACTCCAGAGTCTAATCTTCGGTGGTAATTTAAACTAGGCAGCCCGCTAACTGAAACTGGGTTGGTCCCAATCGGGCTGCCACAGTTAGCCGCCCCACCAATCGACGCAGACGTGTCTACGCGTTCGTGGGAACGAGCAAACGACTGAAGAATGATGAAAACGACGATGTGAAAACGACTATGGAAAGGAGAGAGGCCCAAGCCTCGGTGGAGGTGTATTGAGAAGAATGAGCGAAGAAGAGGAAGATGGAAGTAGCGTCGAGGCTTGGGTGTCGAGCGCGGTGCAACAAGGAATCTACCACAGCGAAGACACCCGGGGAGCGACAAAGTTGCACCCTGGAGAACGGCTGGGGTGGTGGTCCGCGCAGAGGTTTGACCGGAGAGGTCGGATGCGTGCTCTGGTCAAAGCCGCGGTGAATGACGCACGCACACGGGTCCTCCTATATACCGGTGCAAACGTCAGCGTGATATCGGAGAAGTTTGCGAAACAATTGCGGCTGCGTGACGTGCAAGGTCACGGTCGCTGTGTGGAGATTCAAGGATTCACCAAGGGAACGATGGCTACCTCGCGACGAGCCTTGGTCAAGGTGACGCTGGGGTGGCAACACGTGTATGAGTTTGAGCTGTGGATTATGGACCACGGTGCGGGTGTTGATGTGGCTTTGGGCACGGATTTCATGATCCCGGCAGGAGTGGGGCTGGACATGATCCATGCGATGGCCCGCCTACCGGACGAAGTGAGTATCCCGCTCATCAAGACGCTGAACATGCAAGATGATCACGGAGAAGGACCACATGTGAATGGAGGCCCTACCAAGTACTTGCTTGTACCCAGCCGAGAGTTCGCGGAATACCGGCTACCGAGGTCTCAACCGTCGTCGGACACGCACGAGGCGTGGGTTCGGCGAACGAAGGCTCTGTTGCCGACCGTGTTGAAGTCACAGCGAGGCAAGATCGTCAGGGTGAGATTGACCAACATCTCTAACCGACTTACTTCCTGCCCAGCTCACTCTCCGGTGCTCATATGGGTACCTATCGGCGATCTTCCGAAAGCCGATGGATACGTCCGGCTGAGCTCTTGTCGGTTCCGAGACTGGCAGCTGTTAGCCTACGAGGGTGGCCGTGGCAAAATGGTGTTCCGACGGGAAGGAGAACTGTACGCACAATAATTAGCGTCTCAGCCTTCTGCAGTCGACCACCCGGAGTACACCACCCCCAAACGAGTCCTGAGGAGAACTCATCGGTTCAACGGGAGTACGTAAACAGCACTCTGTACCGTGAGCATGGAGAAGAAGAACAAAGCGAACGAGAGCAATTCGTCGACGATGACCTGTCCTCCGGTGAAGAATATGTGATGGAGTCTGCCCCACCGACTGTGATGACGCCTAGCCGGTCCGATTTCGAGCCTGGGGTGAGCGACGGGTCTGACCTGAACCCAAGTGGTGTTGAGTTTTCGACCGAGCGCTCAGAGCCTACGAGTACCCCCAGCGATCCGTTCGAAGACGATCCAGGACCGAGCAATGAGAACAGTGGACTCAGAATTCCGGAGGGACCCGGATGAGAACTCACATTCTGGAACGAAAGTACGTGTCTGTTGCGACGGTGAACCGGGTGAAGATCACGCGACCGCAGTGCACGCTGCAAACACGATCAATCTGGAGGACAACGCCCACAAGCTAGCCTTTTTGCCGGATCTGACCGAAACTTCGGTCACGGAGCTCGACTACTCGGCGACGAATGTCCGTCATCCTAAGCTCAGCCTTGCGCTCCATGACAAGGTGGTGAGCGTGCTCAGACAGCATGAGAAGATTCTGATTTCGAGTGGTAATGCGCTACCTCCACCGGCTTACGAGGTGGTGTGCGACATTGATGTGCATGGACACCCGCCTATCAAACAGAAGGCTTGGCGAGTACCTCTCCGTCACCTAAAACAACTCTACGAGCTGTTGAGGGGGTTGCTCAAGGCGGGCTTGGTTTCCTTCTCCACGAGTCCATAGGCGTCGCCCATTGTGATTGTGTTGAAAAAGAACGGTGTGGATATCAGATTGTGCATTAATTACAAGATGGTGAATGCGGTGACCGCAATCATGGAATACGCGATGCCACTTGTGGACGATCCCCTGACGGATGTCAAGAAGTATATCTGGTACTGCTCGCTGGACGTCGCAAGTGGTTTTTAGGCAATCATGATGACTCGGAGAGCGCGACAGATCTCTGCGTTTGTCGCTGCTCTGGGTCACTTTAAGTGGCTTCGAATGCCTTTTGGGCTTAAAAACGCGCCCATGATCTACCAACGCATGATTGATAATGCCCTCTGGGGACTCGTCCAGCCCAAGGGAGGATGGAAGCGTTACGCCGCATTGATGCAGTCGGCTGAAGAGAGTGACCGAGCGCTGCGTGAGGTGTCCAACGAAGACGCACATGCTTCTACTGGGGTGACCAAGTTCGATGCGGACCTCAGAGCCAGTCGAGCCAAGGACTCGGTGGCAGAGTTGGTCAACAGCCCTTTGGTTGACATGTTTACGAACGGCGAAGCGGATGACTCCAAGCTGACGCCTGTGTTCGAGCGACGCTCCTTCGTCGACGATATCTGTTTTGGCGGCGAGTCCTTCGAGAGCTGCCTTGCGACATTTGATCGACTCCTCGCCAGGTTCGAGGAATGCCGCATCAGTGTCAGTTTTACCAAGAGCATCTTCGTTCAGTCGAAGGTAAACTTCCTGTCCCACGAGGTTATGAGAGCTGGAATCCGCGCGGACCCGAAGAAGCTCAAGGCTATAAGCGAGCTTTCGTTTCCACGGTCCAAGAAGGGTATGCAGTCGTTCCTCGGCGCGCTAAACTACTACAGTCGCTTTATCCAAGACTTTGCGGTCTACGGAGCCGCGCTCTATCAGGTCAAGGACGAAGATTTCGCAGACGGGGGTGACCTCTCAGCAGCCACACGCAGCTTTACTACTTTGCAGCGAAAGGTCGCTGATGCACCCATCCTCCGACACTTCAGTCGAGACCTGCCCGTTCATGTGACGCTCTTTGCCAATGAGTGGGCCTTGAGTACTACCCTCATGCAAGATCATGACGGATTGATGCACCCAGTACGGTTCTGCGGACGAGTCCTCAAGGACGCCGAGATGAATTTCCACCCGGCAGAAAAGGAGGTCCTGGCTTTACTCCAGCTGTTGAAGGTGTGTTACACACAGCTGGCCAGTCGGAACATTCATGTCTACACGCGTTTTTTGACGCTCGAATGGGTTCACAAGTCCAAGTCATTGTTTGGACGTGCTATCCAGATCGCCGTCTTGCTATCGCCGTGCACCTAGTTGTGCAGCGCATAAAGGAAAAAGATTACGCTTTTGCTCAACTCCTCCAGTCGACCACCACAAGCTTGGTCGACCTCGAAGACTCGCTCAGTCCAGTAACCCCGCCAACGCGAGGTTCACCGAGTGTTCGGATGGATCCTCAATTGCTGTACGCACGGCTACCGAGAGGCTACGTTGGGTACGTGGTTTCGTTCGATGGATCGGCCAAGACGGAAAAACATGGTGGATACGGCAGTTGTGCGTGGATTTTGTGGCGACTTCCCGAATGGACTGTAGTGATCGCTGCGAGTGCTTTCCTCGAGACTACAACGGTCAACATGGCCGAGTACACGGGTATGAATAATGGTGTCTCGGCCGCCTTGACCCATGGGGCTGAGGAAGTCATCGTTGGAGACTCGAGACTCGCAATCCAGCAATCCCTAGGGGTGATCGCTTGTCGTAAGGAGTCGCTAATGGCACAACTCAACAGACACAACGAGCTCACGGCGAAACTTCGGTCGGTGAAATACCTCCACGTGGTCCGAGAGTTCAATGCTGCCGCCGACTCTTTGGCAGGCGAAACCCTCGAAAGCAAGGTATCTGCAGTGGTTGAGAGGGAGCGCGAATTGAGAGAGTTGAACCGCATCCAGGAAGTCATCGATGAACCCTCGACCGAGGGCTCGGAAGAGGTGGTGACACGATCCGTCACTCGATACGCATTCTGGAAATACGCGACAAGACCCGTAGTAGGCATTTTTTCGATTTTGCACAGGAAACGGGACAAGTAGCAGCGGTGACGAGACGCCAAAGAAGAGCTCGACGGAAACACGTCCGCTTCGCAGACGAACCTGTGGTCATCAATCAGGACGGAGAAACACGAGACGACGATCAGCCCGAAGAAGTTCCAGACTCACAAGAACCACCGAGACCTGACGCATCGATCACCCACGAGCCCTCGGCAGACGATATCGATCCCCTGGCCGTGCAGAGAGAGCGACGTGCGCGTATCAGCAAAGCTCCGGATGAAGAGCTCCGGTGGTCTAACCTCAAGGCGGTGTTGAAGGGAGAAGAAGCGCAGCTCGGCTATAGAGCTGCACGAGAAGCCTGGAAGATAGCAGACAAATTCGTACTCAGCGAAGACGGGCTACTGTACTTCCTCGGAGCGAACCGTCGGTGGGGGAGAGAACGAACCGAGGAGACGACATTGCGCCTCGTGGTACCCACAACGATGGTCTAAGAAATACTGCAGAACTGTCACGACTCGCTGGAAGGAGGTCATTTAGGCATCGTTCGAACCTACCATCGTGTCAAGGCTGACCACTATTGGATAAGCCAGTTCGCTGACGTGGAGAAGCATGTACGCTCGTGCCCGGATTGTAGCTCCAGTAAGAGCCGCCCACACCTTCGCGGGTACTCGCCTGGCACTATACTGGCTGAGAGACCGTTCCAGATGGTGTCCATGGACTTTGTGATACCCCTTCCGAAGCCTCGGCGGGGAAACACCGCACTCCTGCTATTCCAATGTGCCTTTACTGGTTGTGTCATGGGGAAAGCGATGGCTGACACATCCGCACTTCGCGTGGCTCAAGCGTTCGAAGAGTGCGTCTACCGAAGGTTCGGTGCACCGTCGTTGATCAGACACGACCAAGACCCACGTTTCATGAGCGAGGTCTTCCAAGCATTCGCTGAGATGATGCAGTCCAGGTCGAGAGCTACCCTGAGTTATCGGCCGCAGGCCAACGGACAACAGGAGCGCTCGGTGAAGACCGTAATACAATCAGTACGAGTGCATGCTGAGGACCCGCTGCAGCAAGACTGGGACGAGATCGTGGAAAAATTGATCTTCGCGATCAATAACTCTCACGATTCAACGAGGAAAGACACCCCGTTCTACCTGGTGCACGGGTGGGACGCCCGGTCTATACTTCGAGTAATGTCGTCCTCTCTCAAACAAGGGCTCGACCGACAGTCTGACGCACTAGCATGGAGACGAGAGGCCAACAGGCAACAAGAGATCGCTCTAGGAATGGCTAAGGAATACCAAGCCACGGAGAAGGCTCGCAGATCTCAGAAACACCACGAGTCGTTAAGCCGAGTCGAACGTGCTGCCTTGCCCGAGCCCGCGAGGAATGAGAGCTCGGCGGAAACCGACGAACCCGACGATCCCGAGGAAGGCTCGCCTGACGCGAGCCACCTCCGACTTGAGCTCAACAGCTTCAGCTGCTATCTCTCGGTCGGCAGATTCCCTCGGAAGCAGCTCGGCGGCTTCCACCCAGGCAGAGGCGCCTCCGGGGTCTGGATCAGCAGCTTCGGCGACGTCAGCGGCTTCTACACGGGCGACAGCGCCTTCAGGCATGGACGCGACAGCTTCAGCAGTTTCCCCTCGGCCAGGAGCGCCCCCAGGCGTGACCTCAGCACCGTCGCCGGCTTATTCTGAGCTGGCGGCGCCTTCAGGAACTGGATCGACGGCTTCGACGGGTAGGCAGGCAACAACGACTCCAGGCACTGGATGGGCAGCACCTATGTGTGCAGAGGCGCCTTCAGCTAAGACATCGGCGGCTTCTCCACAACAAACGGCGCCTCCAGGCACGATCTCGGCTGTATCGGCGGCTTCTATCGCGGGTGCGGGATCGGACATCTCATGCCCGAGCTCACTTGCCGCACCCGAGTCTGACATGACGTCGATAATCCCGCCGCTATGGCACCGTCACCCGATGGCTCTGGCCTCAGCTTCCGCTCCTCCAGGTTGACTCTGCACGATACGCCTACCGTGTACCCCGACATCGCGAGAGATGGAGATGTTTCGAGGGTATCGACAATTCACGTAGCGCTTCCTGCCGTAGATCGGGAGGCGGTGCGGGCTTCACTCGATCACCTGTCTTCGATATTAGATCGGGTAAGCGCTCAAACTGAGCTGGAACATGATCACATAGACTACAACAGCGCCACGAAGTGTTACGTGCGCGAGTTGGTGAACTGGAACAGGAGCTCCGTGACACTCGTGATTCTGCCATCCCGTTCGTCGACTACTGCCAGAGACGGTATCGCGCGCTGCGCCATCAGCTTGAGGCAGCATGGAGAGGCCGGACTGAGCTAGAAGAAGCTCTGGCAGAGCGTCAAGAAAACGCCCACGAACTCGCTCGACTTCGAGGCCGTCTCCGTATTGCGGAGACAACAGTAGCTGAAGAGGCTCAGTACTACCTCCAACGGATCGACATCCTCGAAACCCAGCTCGCCTCCGCTCAGACGGTGCCTGGAGATGCAGGATCGGCTGATCTAACTGTCCGAATTCGCGCGTTGGAGCATGAGCTGAATACCGCCACGACGGATCGTGATCGGGCTTACCGCGAAGCTTCTGTTTCCGAGGAATCCGCCCGTGTGTTGGAGGTCTCCAACACTGCCCTCGAGAGCGCCATTGCTCAGCTGCGGAACCAAGTGTCGATCCTCGAGCGCAAGGTGATCGATCTCCAGACTCAGCTGGATGAGCACTCCGCCGCCTCACAGCAGCAGTTGGACAGGGCGTTAGAAGAGCGAGATCGCCTCCTCTCCCAAGTGGAGACGGCCGAGGGCAGTCTTTAGAGGCTTTCCACTGCTGTGCATCGTCGGACTCAGGTACGTGATCGGCTTTCTGCCGATCTCCAGACTACTTGTACGTCCCCAACCACTTTCCTGTTCTTGTTAATCTTGTCGTACTGACCCTTCTCCAATGTTTCACAGAGACCCAAGTCAACACGGCGCGTACTTCCATTGCCCGGCTGGAGAGTCGAGCTCATGATCTCCAAGTAGACCACGCGCTTGTCCAGCGTCTCTAAACCGATATCGCGTCAATGGTCGTCGACTTGTCCGCTGCGCAGGCTCGGTGTTCCCGTCTGGAAACTGAGCGGGATCGAGCCGTGACCGAGTGCGACTTGATCCGCGCTAAAGTGGCTGGACTCATGTCGTTTGTTCAGCCCGCGACTCCCCGATCTCGGTCGGCTTCGCCGTCTCGTCGACTCGGGTCATGTGATCGGGTCATTCCCCGCAAACGTCGACGCAGTCGTTCCGCGAGTCGCTCGCCATCTTCACGCGGGCGTCACCGTAGAGATTCGCGTGCGAGCGCGCCTTCTGCTTCTCGGTCGACTCACCAGGACTTAGCCGCCCCTTCACCCGGGCGCTTGGTATCTCGCGTTCGAGGTCCGGCCTCTGCCGTGCCGCGCCGATCCGGATCGACTCGTGTCGCCAGCATCCCTTCGGGGTCAAGCCGGCTTCGCGGCGAAAGTCGCAGTCGTGCTCGACGATTGCCTCGAGACGAATCTTCCGAGTCTGAAAATGACTCCGAGGATCCCCTGCTGGCCGCGTTGTCCAGTAGTCGATCTGCAGAACGCCGACGGCGGCAGGCTATTGGCGCGTCCGATCGTGACTCATCCCTTCCAGTCGCCGATCACCGAGGATAACGTCAGGGCCCTCTACAATTCGACTCCGTGGAGAGTGCTCTACACTCTGGTAACTCCTGTTTCATTCGGTCTCGTGGGTTGGTTCGAGCAGATGGCGCGGCAATATGCCCAACTGGAGGAGTACTATCGCCAAGCTTTCTGGGAATCCACACATGCCTTCCCGATCTCTTCAGTTCAGCGTCGGCAGAGTCCATATCTGCAAGGCTTGGGGGGTGAAAGAAAACAACGTCGTTCTCGGCTCGGGGCTTGCTGGAAGTCGTTTCTAAGACTCATGCTACAAGGTCTAGTCGCTGGCCACTGTGATCTGGACGTCTTCCTCGATCCTTTCTTCCTGCACTTCCCCCGTAAAGGAGAGAAACGCGTTTGGTACCCCGGTCGGGCTTGTAGCAGCGCCCCAGCCGATTTGCTGGCAGCCTTGCGGACTGTGGATCTGGCCGAACCGTGGCGCAACCAATATCGCAACCCCCTTCAGGTCCACCCAGGCGCTGAGATCGCCCGCCTAGCCGGCAATTTTTTTTTTTCATGCTCGTAGATCGCGAAAGCACCATTTAATCCTTGCAGTAATAGCCCACTCCTCCTTTTCGCATGTCGACATCTCTGATCGATCAAGCTCTTTTCATCGAGTCCTTCTCCTTGTTGCCCTTCGGGCTTTCAACCGAGTCGGCTCGGGCCTCTCGGTCTTTACTCACACAAAAAAATCCACCTCCACCGTAATGCGCAGCCACCCTGCGCATACTCCGTCAACCCTCGCGCAGCGGCCAACCCGCTACGAGAGCCGCCTACTCTTCTTCCCCTTCGTGAGACTGCATCACATTGAACCGATTTCGGTTCACCAGCTCACGTTCGTACTCCCGCATCAGCACACCGCAGTTGAGGTCGGCTTCGTCCACCCACGACGAACCGTCGTAGCCTTTCCAGTACACTTGAAATTCTTGGTGCACTCGCCCGTATCGCGTACGACGCCCCGTCCGCATGTTTGCGATCCGATCTACCTCGTACTCGCCGTCCCCAAGTGGTGCCGCCCAGCTATCTTCCGGCAAGAGCGCCTCATCGAAGTCAAATCGCTCCCCCTCGTCGACCGTGAGTTCCGTCCCCGGTCAATCTGGGAAATGTCGGACAAGCTTGAGCTTTGAGACGTGCACCACCGGGAATAAACGATACTCCGTACCGGCGGTTTCGAGTCGAGCTGCGTGATCGCCCACCAATTCAACCACTCGGAAGGGTCCGTGCCACATATGAGCTTGTTTTCGAGCATAGCCCTCCTTGACCCAATCCAGGTACAGCCACACTTGGGCACCGATGTCGATCTGGCGTCGGCGTATCTCTTCATTATATCGATCAGCCCTGTTTCGGATTGCTTCTCTCAGTCTCTCCTTGACTTGTTCTCGGGCTCGCTGATAGTGCCGCTGGATGTGATACCACCACCGACGCGCGTTTCTGTCGCGGCGCCTCGTGCTTCCCAAAGGTAGCGACGCTTCCAACGTGGACCGAGGGTCCCAACCGTGCGTCACATAGAACGGCGTATCGCCGCGCACTCGATCCTGAGCCGTGTTCAGTGAGTATGTAAGATGCTCCGCGTACTCGTCCCAGTCCTTCTGGTTCACGTCTGAGACGTACATCTTCAGCGCTCGCGTCAGTACTGCAATCCTTCACTGCCTTCAGACGCGAGACGTGCACGATAGGATAGAAGCGATACCCGCTGCGGTCTGAATCGCCTTGCGCCAGTGCACTTGATCAGTACCGTTGACCGCCTCTTGAAACGTTGTCGGCTC
>JAHQIV010001193.1:0-13206 GCA_030463285.1 Phytophthora europaea
CGAGTCGCTGTCGCTTGCGTCATCATCGCCCGCGATTGCAGCTGCAGCGGCGAGCGCTACGGAGGCCTGAGACGGAGGCGGAGAAGGCGCCGGCGAGTCGGCGGTCGCGGATTTCTTGCCCGACTTCTTCTTGCTGCGCTTTTTAGAGCGCTTGGCCGAGGACTGGGAGGCAGGAGCTGGCACGGGCGTCTGCAGCCGCTTGTACAGGAAGAGCGAGACCGCCGAGAGCAGCAGCGTCAGCACCAAGCGAGCCAGGAACGACAGCTCCGCCATCTCTTCTTCGATTCTTTCTCCCCGATATACAATACTTCAATCCTGGAAATATTGCTAGTAATATTAGTTTGTACTAATAGAACTACTACTGTATTAATTGGGGACGAAAACATTGATACTCGCCTTTACTTTAGAGTCTTACTATTGAAGATTCCGGCTAAATTTAGCACTGAATCCCCCAGCATCTGGCTTGTGATCCCGTCTTGAGATCAGCGGATCATACGAATATCACCTGCGCACACACTGTGATCTGGGCGCTTCCGCTGTACGACTTTCGATCGCGTTCTTCGCCTGTACTTACAGAGGTCGACAGCATCGAGGACGCTTTTTTGACCCCACTATTTTAACACATGGATCGCTTCCTTTTTGTCTCTTGGGTTTATTTCTGGTGCTTAGATTGATTTTTATTGAGCGGTTATCGAGAAAATGCGTTGAACACATCCGCAATTTCAGCTTTACTCTTATATGCAAAGTCAAAACCCTCTGTAATCGCATAAATTGTATCAATATTATATAGAGGGTATTATTGAGTGAGGTTGAAATACTGATCTCTCATTGGCTTAGAAGGCCATCGGGGTAGGTGAAAACTTATTTTTGGGATTAATACCGCTAGGTTTTAGCACTGTTTCCTGTGCTTTTGTGGATACCATACAGGGGGCAAATCAAAGCCCTCCCGAAAGTTTGACCAAAAACGGGCAGAAAATAAAAAAGTTACGACTAAAAGCGTCCTCGACGCTGTCGACCTCTGTTAGTATTCATTTGCTACCACTATACTGCGGCGACGTACACGATCATGCGAGAAACCTTTATTATTTTGCTGACTGCTATCGGTTTGTGATCTGTGATCCCCTCTTAAGATCAGTGGATCATACCAAACCCTTCGTATTGTGATTTCCAGCTATATTTGGATATCTGGGGCGATTAGTGAAGTCTCCGGCAAATCGACCTATACCCTTCCGATTGGACACAAACATCACCATCCAATTCCTATTAGACATCACCATAGTATTTTAACCAATTTCGATAGTATACTAACCAATTCCGATTGGAAAATCCCATGCACATGCACTTCAACTCTTGAAAACCACTATGATAATGCATATTTGATGCAATTACAAAGGCAGGTCGACTAACGGGCGGTTGATTCAGCCAACCGCCCTGTCCAATTTCGAGTAGAACCCACAATATGTATTTCAATCCGCCAATCAGGATTTGAAGAAACGGATCATGATCCGAAGATTGTCCCGTCAGGAACTGGCCTGAGAGTGGCATCCATGGCGGTCAGGGTTTGGTTGAACTTCTCTGGTCCACTTCAAAATGACGATTTCAGATTTCCGGCCTTAGCTGTACAATGACAGCTACTCAAGAATATCTACAAATACCGTTGGAGAGCTCTCAACGCGGACAACACGCTAGGATTTTTTATTATGGTGCAGGTGCATTTTTGAGAGAAAGAAAAGCTCTCAAACCTGCCGATTTCTAGCGGTCGTTAGTTTTTTTTGTCGCAGCAACATCAATTTTTAGCGATAATACTTCGAACTTTTAGGCTACCCCGTTCATGTATTTACCACCAGGCCAGAGTAGTATGAAGCGATCAAACAGCGCGGAAGGCCTCCAAATTAGAGGAGCAGATAGTGAGGTTTATTGAGACGAAATGGCGGTAAGCCATGTAATTTTCGCCAATCACACGATGGGTACATTTTAAGGTATGAAATAGACAGGAACCTCCATTGAATTAACCCTGCAGATACAGCTTGCTATATCCGTTCGTGACCGCGTCCTGTGAGACCTTCACGAACAATGGCATGCGGCCATTGACAGCAACATTCCTACCAACACGCGGAAGCTTGAAGCTGTTGCTACCGACATCCAAGAGGATGGCTTCCATCACCTTTTGTAGCGTAACGAAACACTTGTCAAGGGTTTGCCATTTGACCTCATCAAAAGCCTCTTGCACAGCCTCGATGAGGCCGTTGGTGTCGTATGTAGCCTTGCGATACTGGAGGGCTTGAATCGAAGCAAAAAAGCCTAAGTCAAGTACATTGAGCTCTGGTGATCTAGGGGGCTGGCAGCGCATCTTAATCTTCCATCCATCCACCTTTCCCGCCGTCTCCAGCTCGGTGTCATCCTCGCGCACGTGGGGACCGGCGTTGTCTTGCTGGACAAACACAGTCGTACCCCTGCGAACTACATCAACATATAACATCATAGTGTTAGTAAGCTGCAATAACAACGTAGTCAGATCGGTTAACGTACCTGGGAGCTTAGCCCGAATAGCGGGGAGCACCTTGTCCACGAGAAGCTTACGATAAAGCACTCGCGTCATGGAGACGCTCTTTGTCACTGGAGCGCCTTTGGGTCGGTTCACGGAGCTGCGCTGTGCTGTAGTCTCTTCGACGATTGGCCATATCCCTATCTTACCATCAAAATGCACTTTGCAGTGGCAGTCGTAGCGACGTCTAGCAACCGCTGCTAAGAACATGATCTTGCCAATGTAACGCTTGTTTGGGCATGATCGGTAGGGTAGTTGCTCAGCTGCAGTCAAGTAGTACTTTGTGGCCCCCTTAAAGAAGTTCAACCACTTCTCGTCTACATGCACTGTATCATACATGTGATGCATTCGATAGGACCGGGCACCTAAAATAAATACAACACTCACGGAATTAATTTAAAGTAGTTATAAAAGTCATCAAATTGCATATTACAGTACCTAGGGGCATATCAACGTGCGCCAGCGCCCACTGAATGCGCCGGGTCTTGTGGGCATCGGTCAGCGTAGGCTTCACACGCGAGACAGCACGACGAAGAACGCCGTCAGCAAAATGGCGCTGTAAGGTCGTCCTTGAAATGCCGGTGACTGCCGCGAGAGCCCTCTGGGTCTGACGCTGACAGAGGGGGACGGCTTGGACACGCTCAGCTACTTCTTGTGGCGACAGGTGCCGACCCCGCTTCGGCTGCCGCCGCCCCGGAGCCATCAGCGCACGAGGGTTAGTGCGCACCGCCCAAATCTCTGCGATGCTATTACGACAAAGGCCAAAGGACCTCATTGCTGCCGCAATTGCACCTCGAAGCAGGCGCCCCCGGATGCTTCGCTGCGCGAGGAAGAGACTGACCTGCAGGCGCACCTCGGGGGCGATGTCGGCTTGGCCATTTGAGGCATGGTTGTAGTGGGCGAAGGATACTTGGAGGCTGGCAAAAGTCGGAGTGAGTGAGGCGTGACGAGTTAGCGTACTACAGCCAATGATTTAGTGCTCTGCTTGAGCGACTCCACCAGTGATATTTTAGCCTATAATGTTCGTTTGTTGTTGTGTGTGAAAAACCTCGATGATCATAATGAAGTGGGCCAGAGAAGTACTAGTCTAAATATCACCGACATCAGTGATAACTATCACTAATGCCGTGCGTTGCCCGGGGAAGCTCTGGATATCGATCTCACTCACTGCGAAGCCTTTCGTGCATCGCAATGCCGCTTGTTCTGATCTCAGCGCTGCCGCCTCAGACAGCCAGGGTGCGGAAGGGAACCAGATAGATTGCGAGCGCCGCAGTCCCAAGCAGCAAACGAAAGGCAAGGCGATAAGAAGGGCTAAGACCGAGTAGGCACAGCTGTGTCTCCAGGAGGTTACTGTAGCCGCGTTTGTAGCCTTTTGGAATTGGTATTCGGCTCGGACAATCGTCTGCCTAGCACGTATTAAAACAATTAGTACATTGCAGTTTCCCCCTTTCACTTAGTTATCTAACGGTATTCGTCTCGGACAATTGTCTGCCTAGCACATATTAAAACGATTAGTACAGTGCAGCCCCCCCTTCCACTTAGTTATCTAACGACCTATGCATGAACGCACAAGGACTTGCTGAGTCAGCGTACAAAGTGAACAACCCCCAGGAATTCGAGCGTGATTATTCTCACGTGCGGAATTGCTGAGTCGCCACAAAGTGGATCACTCAAATCGAGGTCTACAACGTACTGCAGCACAAATGTTACGTGAATGCTGCACAACTGTTGCACGACTGTCACCCTCCGTGGTTGTTGCATGAATGTCGTTCTTCACCGACTGGGTCAACATTCACCATGTTTTGTATATAATCTGACAGGTAATGTAATATCGCATCGCGTTCCCATATAAACGCGTCACATTCGTATTATTAGTTATTACTGAAGTACTCAAATATAGTTTTATACAGGTTGGCGAGGCCTGGCGATCCGGCCTTAGACTGGATATAAATATCCAGAGAACTGATAATGATAATGATAATGATATATCACTCAGATCGGGCTGGTGATAGTGATAATATCTATATTCGCATGAAATGATGGCGATATCAGTGATATTATCATTGATATTATACGGGAAGTTCAACATAGGGAAGATCTTTAAAGGGCACCCGCATGTGTGGTTCACTGACCTCCCTTTTCTCCGCGTATCATTTGATTTCGCTCATTCTTCGATTCTACGCCCCAAACACACGATCAATGAAGTGTGCTGTATGCAAACGATGTGATGGAAGATAATCAAGCGGCTTCAGCTTCAAGCTCACCACGAGCTAAGTGCAACAGCAGCTCAGACATTGAGGCCGATTTAGTTTATGGGGAGGAAGTACAGACAACGACGGATTGATAAGGCACTACTGAATGCCATCCCCCATAGTAAAATAACAAGAAATCACCGTCCGTCATCACTGAAAAGGGCAGAAAAAGCACCTCAAAATGACATAAAATACACACATATGCTCATAAACTACACGTAAATTCATATAAAGTACTCAAACGCATATGCTTTGCAAAAACGAAGTGTCTGCACGACTTTTTCTGCCGGGTTTTGTGTCGGCCGGTTTTATCCGTCGTTGTCTGTACACAGCCTGCCGAAGAGAGTACTGCTGAAGCTACTCTGAACGCAAAAACCGATGCACCTTTGCAGGAGTGGCTGAACCTTTGCGTTGAATGGGCCGATGTCCAGTATCCAGCTAAAGATGAGTAGGAGAAGGTGTTGACCACGTTGAGCGTGTGCGACAGAAAAACAAATGTTCGCGTGTGGAACGTTGAGCAACTATGCGGAAATATCGACGTCTGCAGTTGGTTCGCTGAGGTCGGTCAGAAGAAGTACCCTTCAATTGCAAAACTTGCACGCGTCTGGCTGGGACGTGGTGATTCCTCTGCGTTCCAGGAACGCGTGTTCTCAACAGGTTCGTTTGGGATGAGCCCACTTCGCACGAGGACTGATAATGAGCGAGTGCAACGGCAGCTGATACTACGTCACAATCGTCTTGAGCTCAGCCGCATGGAGGAAAGCTTGTGGCAGATCTGGCGAGTTCGACCGAAAGTGATAATTATCAGTGATATTATTAGTGATAATGATATCGCCCCACTGATAATATTAATATCACTAACATCGACTCAGCATTGAATATCAGTATCGTTATCAGTGATAATCCAAAATCCTCACTACTACCGAACCCTGATGGCGGTCCTTCCATTGTGGGCGAGAGCTGCTAGGTCCACCGCTTCAAAGGCAAATCAACGGGACTAGCCCTTACTGTTGGCGGTTATCTCTAAGCGCCGGAAGAGGAAGAAGAAGGACACCCCAAAGAGAGATTCGAGCGGTACTCCGTTGAGGTGGCGGGAGTTCAGAATGCATTTTCACCAGATGTGGCCGTGGCGCCTTGACACTGTTAATGTGACGATGCTCACAGATGGAGATTACTTCTGCTCGCTGGAGACGTTGAAAAAATAACCGAGCGGGACTTACGCACATGGCTGCGTGCCGGATCCACACGAGCAAGGAGCGATATTGTGATCGGCTTAGCGCCGTTGCGCGGTACGCATGGCGACGGTGTCAAACACGAGACCGAGGGCCATTCTTAACCGGTTCATGCGGCCGAATACTGGCACTTGATTGGGTAGATCTGCGTGCGACTGCATGCGGACGAAACATAAAAAAGACACTCATGCGGCGAATTCGTCGCATGCGGCGAGGAAGTTGCACGAGAGTGAATAGGGCATGCAGGATGAAACACCAATCATATCTCGAATCTCTACCGACTTCAACATCTTGGGTGTGTTAGCCGCCGTGATTAGGATCGATGACAGCATCACCGCATTCAGGAGGAGGACTCTGTTCTCTACACTGGTGGAGAGCTGGCTAGCCGTTGCCAGTCGACGTTGAATGGCTCGTATTCTGGCTGCCCAATTCACACTCGTAATTTCTCCTGTGCCTACTTGATAGCCGAGATAACACACTGTCTCCCCGGGTTACAAAACTGGAATCCCGTGAATCTCGGCGAGTTCAATGGTTGTGTTGAGGAAGATCACCTTGCTCTTGGTGGGTTGAGCCTGTCAGCCTGAAAGTTTTCCAAATGTCTCTACAATTTGAAGCACCCTCGGTAGTTGGTTGGCCTCTTGTAGGAAAACTGTTGAATCATCTACGAAGGCCGAGAACTTATGCGTCGCTCCGTCCCCGCCTGACACTAGCACCCCAGTCAACTGCTTGTCTTGTCTAATCGTTATTGCAAGCACCTCTGCCGTAGTAGGAATAGCAGCGGCGTCAGAGGACAACGTTGCCGTATCCCTGAGATGACTTCTTGCGGCTCTGAAAGTTCTCCATTAACCAGAAATCGTGCTGTTGTCCCTTTATGTAGCTTCTGAATCATCCTCACAAATTCCTCGGAGAAGCCGAATCGCCTGAGTGCGACGAAGAGAAAGTCCCGAGCCACCGTATCGTAGGCTTTCTTGAAATGCAGCAAGAGAATCACTCGACTGAGAGCCGCGGACACTTCCGGTTGCGATTCCGCCGTTGCTAAAATCACTAGGATCATCATCAATGTCTTCATGAGCTGCTGCCCGTACACGAACCCTTGTTGTGAGTCCTTTATACTATATAGGTGTACCCATTACTAGTTGTGCCCGAGTCGCCATCACTTTGGTAAACACTTTGTAGCCGGTCTGAAGAAGCGAGATGGGGCGGAAGTTCATCGCGCCCACGGAGTCGCCCTTCTTCTTCAAAGGTATTATCAGTCTTCGAAATGCCAAAGTGGGCGGACCAACAACTGCGGAATCTTCAGAAGTGATTTCTCTGGAGGTAATCCACCGGCACGACGGCCAGCCGACACAAGATGAATCCTGGTCTCCTCTTCACGCCGAAAAAGGCCGGTGGAGTCGGACTCGGTTCGATAGCGATAGCCTGCAAGACGCAGCGGGCAAAGCATACCATTCAATGGCTGGTGCAGCGTCATGACATCTACTACACGGCATGGCGCACATGGGTTTTCCGGGGAGCGGATCAACCCTGGAAAGAAGGAGTTTCAGCACGAGAAACGCCAACCGTTCTCGGGACAAGACCCCGGTAACATGCTACAACAGCTCATTGGCAGCTGAATAGAGCCCTTGACGAACCGGAGAATCTGAAGCAAGAGTACTGCTGCCCCTGAAGGAAGCAGCAGATAATGCAATCAGTGAAGCGATTTCCGCTGCAGTCTGTACCGGAATAAATCCCAGACTCAGGAAAAAAACGTGCAGAAAAGGGGCTGGAATAAACGTCTGGGCCAATGAAAAGTCTATGCGAGGGGGGACCCCCTCCGCCAGATCTTATTTGACAGACTTGTCACAGACTGCTGCGGGAATCGCTCCAGTTGGATCTCAGAAGGAAAATGGGCCGTGGAAATGAAAGACAAGTTGCCAGAGCCGCTGTACGAGCTGACCGCAGACAAAAAACCTCTGGTCAACGTACTACTGGCACAAGAAAGCGCCTCCAGAAAAGATGGGGGTGGGTCCCCACCTTTGAGTAGCTCATTGCTGATAGCGACCATTGTCGGCACCAATAATGATTGCATGGCGTTGACGAAGTCGTTATTGAGGCCTTCAGGACCTGCCGCCTTATGCCTGTTGAGAGCTGCGACTGCTTGGATCACCTCGTTCTGTGTGATCTCACCCATGAGCATGGTATTATCTTCTGCCGAGAGTCGTCTGCCCGCTGGAATCGTGACAAATTTGTCAAATTGCTGCTCCAGGGCGGTCCCATGAAAGACATTGTGGGTTTCTCCCAGTATTGGCTTCCACTCTGTTGAGAACTTGGTTGCCATTGTCATTCCTCGCACGAATCCTGCCCCATGAATGTGATGAATATCTTCGATGGTTTGGTCTCGTTCCCAGTTTGACGCTCGTTTGAATTTCCATCTCAGTTGTTCTGTCATGCGCTCGAGCCTCTGTCCGATTTTAACAAGGTGCTCTGACCTCATTTCCTCCATCTTCACCACCAACAACTCTCTTCTTGTGATGCAATGTACTCTGTTTTGGGCGTTCTGTCTGTGCTTGTAGTCTTGTCAACAACGTCTCTCCCGCTTGGTCAGGGCGCGCACACAGTCTCTACATTGACGAGCGAACCCATCCCATGTCTGTGACGTTACATTCTGACCGATGCCTACTACACGTTGATCCCCCAAGAGTTCGTGCTTGGTTTCCTCTGGGTGAGCAGACCAAAGAGGATAGATCATTCCTCGTTGTTGGTTGCGCTGCTGTTTACCGGATTGCCCCCCTCCAAGATAGAGCCGTACACGCTGATGATCCGACGGTGCTGGCGGCTCATCGACCACTACCCATTGCACTTTGTCCGTCGAGTGTCCTGGCACGTAAACTCTATCGATTCTGATGGCTGCTTCGGGGCCCCAGTATGTGTAGTATTCTGTCGGTTCGAATGCTTCATCCTCCTCCTCTGCGTGACCGGCGAGAATATTAGAGTCCTCGATTTCCAGCTGTAACATTAGGTCCGGCAATGCTTGACTCTCCGAACGAACCTGACCGAGTGCCTCCCTTCCTGTCCAGCGCTGGGCAAAACACACATTTGAAACCTCCCGCCAAAATCGTTGCTGTTTGATCCCATGACCAGTCTTGTAGCCCCTCAAAGAAACTCTCTCGGTCTGCTGTGTGTTGGGTGCATATACGTTCACTATGTGCCTGTCCTCCAGGTTGATAGCGATAACTTTCTTTGACCACTGTTCCTTCATCCATGAAGTTGCCTCGTTGGCCACACTGGGGTTGAGCAGGATGGCTACCCCGCCTGTCTTGCTCTCATCGATACTCCAATACGACAGCTTTGGTCCGTCCACCTGGCGCTGCTTTTGCCCCAAAGTCTTTCCCATGTCGCTTCAAGTTGCAACGCCTCGTCCTCCGTGCTCATGTGAGTCTCCTGGAGTAACTAGAGCTTTGGTCTCTCTCTCATTGGCGTCCTTCTCCAGGCGCCCATCCACCGCTGCCGGTTTTCCTCAACGAACCCTCTGACATTCTGCGTCTCCAGTATCCACTGTGACTTTCCTATCGCCCGACGGTTCCGCTTGCTTCTCATTTCCTCATTCTGCATGCTCACAGTACGTCTCCTACAGCTCCAATTGCCATGCATTCTGGAGTTGCAGGTGGCTGCCCTTGGGCGCCTTTAATACTAATGAGTCTGCTCCTCTGCCCCACGCTCAAGAGCATTGGAGTAGAAACGAGCAATGACACGCCAGTCGACCGAGCGCCTTGTAGCCATTTAGGCTTGCTTGTATTCAGTGACAGTGTCCAGCGCGCTTATGTGTCGTGCCAGCCGTGTCAGTGGTCCGGTGTCGTAGCCATCATCTCGGTCCGTGATGACTTTGATTTCTTTGTCGTAGATCAATGCACACAGTAGATGCCGTGCTAGTTGGTCCTTGTGCCGTTCGTCACACAATCGTAGTACCTTCGTTACGTTTTGTTGTTCCACGTAACACATTCGTAGTACCTCTTCGCCATACTCGTGGTTCCTCAGGCGTGCCATTTGTCGATCAAAGGTGCCAAGTTCTGCGGGGCAGGTCTCAGGAGTTTCGCATTCCACTCGTCAAGCCATCTTCGCGTTGGCTTGTCCTCCCCCTTGCTGCGTAAGGCCACCAGACTGTCATAGTACTGCCCCCAGCGGCTTGAGCGCTAGTGAGCATATCGGAAGGCCACGAGGACGCCAGTAGGAACACATTCAGCATCTCGCCCCATGCACCATAAGCAAGCAAGAAAATAACACACGCCAACAAGTACCCCCAGCTCGTCTCCACCACACTTCCCCTCCTTCTTAGTCAGCTACCTCTGCGCTTGTGCACCCCACGTTGCCTCGCCCAACCCCGTCGGTTCACTTGATATCGGGCCACCGGAGGCGCCCGCCTTGATCGCCCTGTAACGTCCACCGGCGGTCGACTCGACCAGCGCGGCCGACCCATTTGCCACGACCGGTCCCCAGCCAGCGGGTGGCACGACTTCACACACTAGCAACACCTACACAATAGCAAGGCGGACACAGTGGCTCGGTAAGTATGCAATCGACTCAATCGTCGCAGTCCGTGTCGGGATTCAGTTCAGAAGCCCTACTTGAGGTCCCGCCCGTCCTAGCTGACAAGGTTCCAAAAACACCACAATTGCCTGAAAAACACCATGCACGCTGACAAGCACAATACCACGTGTTTTCACCACATCAGAACATTCCCGGCCACCACAAAATCACAGAGGACCACAAGAATTTACATGCAATCATCCCTGAGTGCGCATCAGCACAACTACAACTTGACTGGTCGTGCTCGTCCGAGACCTTGCTGCTTCAAACTCTCTCTACTTTCAAACAAGTTCCTTCTCGCCTAGATCCCCCCCTCCCCACTTGCTTCTCGACAATGCCCCGCCCGCACGCCTGGAACCTGCTCTGCAGCGGTGTTTCGTCCGAAGACGCCGCTCTCCTTCTCCAAGGAATGAAAACGTGGAAGACTGTCAAGAGCCAGCTGATGTCGTGCACGGCTTGCAGCAGCAGCACTCCGCACTCTATGCGCTACAAGGTGCTGCGCTGCGCCTGCAAGCACTGCACGGACGCAGTTCCCTATCTGGTCTGCCCATGGCGGCTGAAGGTTCTAGTCTGCCAGGAGACCGACGTCGTCGATATACACGAGCTGGGCGAGCACCATTCGCGCGCGCGAACGCCGTCCAAGCTGTGCATCACGCCGCAGCAGCGCGACTTCATCAAGGAGCTGGCCCGCGAAAACCTGATGCCGCTACGCATCCGGCACGCGTTGGGCCGCAAGTTTGATCTCCGTCCTGCCGCGCTACCTAGCCTGTGCTCAGTGCAAAACATCGTGCACCACTTTCGTCGAACGCGGCTGGGCGGCAACGACAAGCGCAAGGCGATTGTGGAGGCGGTGCGTGCCTCCGCATTTAGCGGACGTGAAGGCGACCACGACGCATTTACATTTACTAGTGCGTACGACACCTCTGGCCTCCCCGAGATCGGAAACGGCTCAGATGCTCGGCCGTTCTTGGTCGGCATGACCACCAAGGCACTCCTGCGCAACGCCGCGCGGGACGCGAGCACTTTTGTGCTGCACCTCGACGCTACGTTCAAACTGAACAGCGTCGGTTACCCGGTGCTTGTCTGCGGCATTACCGACGCTACCAGAACCTTCCACCTGGTCGCGCTCTTCATCACGTCGCAGCTCCAGTACGAGCACTTTGAAGCCGCCCTCGTTGCGTTGCGCCGCGTGTATGCTAGGGTCAACGGCGCGGAGTGGCAGGTGAAATTCGTTTGTGGAGACGCAGACAAGGCCCAACACAAAGCCTTCCGCAGTGTATTTGCCGAGTGCTCCTTAACGTACATCATGTGCTTCTATCACGTAGTGGCAAAGCTGCGCGAGAGGACTCGCGGATTGAGCTCGGAGCTCTCTACATTGGTGTACAAGGGTATCTACGACTTGCACTTTGCGCAGAGCAAGAGCGAGTACGTGGACCAGAAGACTGCCATGCTGAAGGAATGGGCTGGGCACGCGGACCTCACCGCCTTCGCCAAGTACGTGAAGTCCCAGTGGCTCGAGGGCAACTTCTCGAACTGGCAGTGCTTTCTTTCCCCGCCCGGGTACGCCACCACCAACAACCCGGTTGAGCAGTTCAACCGGGCACTGAAGCGCGACTACACGCATCACCGCCAGCTGAAAATGGGATTGCTGCTTGCGCAGCTACTCGCATGTTGCGGCCACCGCTCCATGGCGTTGCCTCGATTCGCGCTCGTGCCGGCCTGCTCAACGACGCTCCAGACTCGCACACGTGGGCTTCGTCGCCGTGGCCTGCTAAGTGAAAACGTAGTCACCAGATCCAGCATCGACTTTCTCCTTGGTGACGCCGACCCAGAACTGGTACACGTGCGTGCACTGCCTCCCGTGAGGACGTTCGTCCCGGAGCTCAATCGTGCGAGAGAAGACATGGCGATTTCCGCCCAGTTCGGTGTCCACTACGCGCGCATGGAGATCGAGGGCCAGCCTCGCACTGGCTGGCCGGTCGATCTTCGGGCTGCATACTGTCCCTGCAAATACCACTTCAAAATGGGGTACTGCTGTCACTTGCTGTTTGCCCAGCAGTCCCGCAGCGTTGTTGACGAGTCTGGCGAGGAAATCCTTGTAAACAGGAAGCGAGTTCGAAACGCTGGGCGCCCGCAAAGTATTGGCCACGCGCTTCAGCGTCTGTAGGTAGCAATGATAATAACACACGTTCAAAGCGCTTTATGCTTGCCATTATCTACACAGTAACAGACTAAACCACACATACAGAACGTATCATGTGAACGACGATGAGATAACACCCCGGAGTAAAGCGTTCATAGCACTTATTACCTTATTGCACTTACAAGATGGTGTCTCGATCCTGCAGCGACCAACATGACGCTCATCGCGTGCTGGAGGCACGCTCCAGGTGGGCAACAGAGTCGTCTGCGAGCAGCAGGCAACCGACACCTCACTCCAGTCCAGCTCCAGGCGCTGGCCGCGTGCTGCCGACCACCGACGACACGCTCCAGTCCAGTTCCAGGCGCTAGTTGCGCCAGCCGAGCGCAACGGGCCACCGACGCTTCTCCTGCCCTGCTGTCCACGCGCTGCAAGTCACCGACGACGCGCTTCAGTCATGCTGCTGGCCACCGA
>JAHQIV010001194.1:0-13154 GCA_030463285.1 Phytophthora europaea
CTGACAGCAGCAGCCGCTGCATCTCCACCTCCATCGCCAACACCGACAGCAGCGGCCGCTGCATCTCCACCTCCATCGCGAACACTGACAGCAGCAGCCGCTGCATCTCCACCTCCATCGCCAACACCGACAGCAGCAGCCGCTGCATCTCCATCTCCATCAACCACGTCACCAGAAGCAGTGATATCTGGGTCTCCACCGCCATCTCCACCGCCACTAGCATCCACATCTTCTGAACTGCCACCTGCAGCTACTTCTGTGTCGATGACAATATGCGGGCTTATGCCTGCTATCACGCGGTCGCGTCGGTCGACAGGGGGCTCCTCCACATCCCCTAGGATCTCCACCTCGTCATCTATGCCGTCGTCGGGGTCTTCTTCCGGGAAATAGTCTCCGTCGTCCTCGCAGTCTTTAATGTAGCCGCGTGCCGCCCGAATGTAGTCAACAGGCGCACACTTACTTAGTGAAGCACGGCGTAAAGTAGCTAGAAGCAATACAAGCCAACGCGTTAGCGGTGCTTCGTACAATATCGCTTTACCTGGTTCTTATCTGCTGCAGCTGCATGCTCTACAGGCGTCGGCCCCACTGTCTTCGGCGTCACCTTCTTGGCCCTCTTCCTCTCACTGGCGCTCGTCTTCTTGGGGGCACCGCTGCGTGCTCCTTCCTTCGTCATGCTCGCCGCCGTCCGTGCCGCTCGCTCGCTCCCCACCGCTGACGCAATACGAAATGACAGGCGAGGGGGGGAATCGTACTTAATCGATCCAAAGGTCTTGCAAATTTTTAGCTGTTCAAATGTGAGATTTTGTCGTAAGGAAAATTATCAAATGTGAGATTTCGCCGTAAGGAAAATGGTCATAAATTACCCAGCAACACTAAAGCCTTCCTATGTTGCTCTGAGCGAGCTGTCGTGTTGTCGTACTAATGTTGTAGTAACGACTCCCGATTATCTCACGATCCTGTCGGCTGGATCCGCCCTGATGTGCTATTAATGAGAGTGGATGGTCCCTGACTGTAATTAATCTGGACCAGACTGGACCAGACTATTTGCGCCAGCAAAATTCGCAACTCAGCATTTTAAAGACGATACAAAATGGTTTTTATTTGAACATTTTATATGACTAGCCGTTATATAAGGGTTATGCCACTATCTCGTCTGCGGACTTCTGACAGTGGGCCCGCCCCTCTCCCGCTGTGCTCAGGGAACCGCTTGCGGTTTATCCCACCCCGGCTCCGAAGTCCTCGACTCGATGTGGCTAGGATTAGCCTAGAAATTGTTGCCAACCCCAGATTTTCGTTCATGTTGTGCACAATCACGCGTACATTACAGCCCTGTTTCCATCCAGGCTACCGGTAGGTGAACTCCCATTTTTATTCCTTTGGGCACGTTGTGAGTGACTAGCGCAAAAGCTCACAAAAAAGTGTCACTGCTCTGGCATCGCTATATTACAGTAATGCATGTTTTAATACGTGTATCATACTTACTGTACTTTTTTAAATATTTAAAAGTAAGCTTATTACAATATTTGGATATGTGTTAATGTACTCTTATTAAAATAGTACATCAACACATATCTTAAAAGCATCAGCAAACGCAGATTGGACCCTGAATTAAGCGCTTATGGGAAAATAGCGTCCACCTGAATAAAAATCAATGCAGACAAGCTTTATCCCATCCTAAGATGGATCCATACAGTTTGCCATCTCGAAATTCGGAGAGTTCTCATTGAGCATGTAACACTGTCGTAGCAGGGCGTGACTAAACAGATAGGCTGAAACCAACGCCGAGGTCCGGCCTCAGGCCGTGGCGATCCAATCCGAGCCGGTCTGTACGTCTTTCGGGGGCTCGTATAGACATCTCACTTCCCTTTTTCCTCTGCGGCAGCTCAACTCAACTATGCGCATTTTCGCTCTCCCGTCTACAACCTCAACGTCGCTAACACGGCTGGAAGATTCCTGAACAACGGCCAGGCGGTTGCCACTATCGTCGAAGGCAACAACTACGGCTTCTACGCTTGTAACTTCACGAGCCACCAGGATACAGTGTATGCGAACAAGGGCCGCGAGCGATATCGAGACCGTGGGCCCAGGCTGCATCACGCCCAACGGCCGTGTGGATGAATCCAACCCATCATTCTACGTGTTCAACAATGCGCGCGTATTCGGCTCCGGTGGGAATGGAACGGCTTACCTTGGTCGCCCCTGGCGTCCTTACTCACGTGTTGTCTGGCAGAACAGCGAGTTCAGTGACGTTATCCACCCCGATGGCTGGCAGCAGTGGCCCAATGACAACAACACGGCCAAAAGGAGTTCAACAACAGAGGTGTTGGTGCGGCCACGGACAAGCGCGTGTCCTTCAGTGGAGTTTTGGATGCTGCGGTGCCGATCACGCAAATTCTTGGCGAGAACTACACGAGCGAGTGGTACGTTGACACCGACTTCTTGTAAGCGTCATGCGCTGTAGCCCAGTGGTCTCCTTCCTTTTTGATTAGGTAGTTTTGTGATCAACATAGATGTTTTCTTTTCTGCTGACAACACTGCATGAATCGTTGAGTTTGCAATATTCATGGTACATGCAAGTAAAACGGAAAAAAAAGTCATGACTAGGTAGTGAGCGACCTGATAATATGGATATCATCCGAAGATACCAGCCGCTTTTTACCATCCTTTCACGAACACATTGGATTTGTATACTACAGTATACAAAGTCAAGATATTCGGAATTGAATGGGGGCATTCAGAATGCCGCACGATCTGTTTTAAGATAATAAGAATGAAAAAAAATGCATAAAAATGGAAATAAAAATGCATTTTTGGTTATTTTCAAAAATGCTTCCCCATCTCCACGGGTGCTCATGGACCATGAGTGCGGCGTCAGGAATGAAGGATGGCTGTAACACCACCCCAGAAAAGAATTTATTCCTCTGCGGGAATCGCTCCAGTATGTTGTGTAGCAAACACCAACTTACCGACATTTTTAATCACTCCCGTTAATCACAGCGATGGAGCACTCCGAACGACCAGCGTCCTCCCTTGACGAGGCCCTGCAGTTTTCCCAGCACGCTTCTGGTGTTGAGACGGGGTACCTCTCGTCACTGGGAGGTGATGAGTGGGACCCTGAAGTTCTTCTCGAAGCAATGGTCGACACTATCGGAGACTTTGGGTTGGTAGAGAGCAGCGAAGCACCGAGCAGGAAGAAGAAGAAGCTCAACTACGACCCAAACAAGGCGCGGAGCGAGCGTCGCGTCGTCCTGAGCCAATTACGAGACGAAGTGGAGAAGTTGCAGACTAAACTCCAGCAGTTGCAGCTCATTCGAGGCCACTACAAGAAACGTAGCGGTAGTGACCAACCCAAGGACAGTCAACCACCAAGTCACTCGGGGATGACCCAAGTGTGGAAAGAAGTGTGTGTTCGTCAGCTCGACCAGCGACTGCCAGCTGAGCGGGAGAATGTGCATCTGAAGGAGTGCTGTGAGAGGGAGAAGCAGGTGGTCCAGAGTCTCAAGAGACTGCTCTATAGACAGTCTCCTCCATCAGAAAAGGCGTATCTGGAAGGAACCACTCGTACCAGACGCATCGAGATCTCGACTGGGAGTCTGCAGCACATGGCAGCGCTAATTTTCGAGCAGCTTTCTTCAGGTGTTGAGCATTCTTACAGGGAGGCGGAAGTTGTGGTGGAGGTGAACAGTCCTGTGTCCTTGGATGCCATGACTCCGAAGCCACTACTGCGTGACATGATGGACGGCAAGCACTTGGAGGTGTTCGACCACCATATCCTGCCGTTTGATATGCGCACGACTGCTGATGCCTGGTGGCAGCACTGGCACAACTACAGAGGGCGACGCGTGCAAGATACCGTAGATAATGTGGTTACGGAGAGCTTTGGAATGGAGTTCAGCGACACCAACGCCGACACTACCGCTACGTTTTACGTCCAGCAGATCTTGCGGCAACACGTTGAGGACCATCGCACAGTCTTCGTCTGGAACGCGTACATCGAGCCGTTCACATTCGAGAACAAGCGCGTCTCCGGTATCTACTTCCTAGAGCAAAGTCACGTGATTATCAAGCCTGGAGGCCGTGAAGACACGGAAGGGATATCCACGCGAATGTTGACTTGCGAAATCATCACGCCCCACTTTCTAGATCAAAGTCTGAAGGATGACCCCAAGATGGCTGCACTCGCGAGTTTTGTAGCGAGCTCGCTGTCGTCCAATATCATGACGCGCAACGAGAAGATCGAGGATTTGCTACTCGATCAAAGAGTGCTGCAACGGAGCTGTTAATAAACCTACGAGATAATACCATGCACAGTGCTGGTACCGGGAATTCTCTCTCCTACCTGTAAGCTGCACATTATAGAGTGTAGAGGAAGAGCTCGCCTTGCTTGACGAGGCTCCAGACCCTCCACTCGACGTGCAGCAGCGTCAATTGCCGTCCCCCGGCGGTAACTGCGAGCGTTTGATGCACCAGAGGACGACGATACCGGATACGTTGGTAACGTCAAGACTCTAAAACTTGTACTCGAAGTAGCGACTAGCGACATAAGACACCAACAAAGAGGAAGAAAGTGAACTCTAATAGAGTTCGAGACGAACGTCGTTTCCAGTCTATAGCGTTGCACGAAGCAGCGGCCAAGTTAGAGTTCACGTTTAAGGGACTGCAGAGTATCAAGAGCTCAAGACCAAATCCAATCGGTCCGTCGAATCATTGGTGTGAAGACATTCCTGGAGTAGCCGCAACCTTCTCTGGATTTGACGACAATAAATGTCCAGCCACACTTTCGGCGAGACGGAGCAATTTGAGTAAATTTGTCGGGATTTGTTGTGATGCATATATATAAACTCTTGCCTCCTTCGTCTACGGGCTGGATGAACTAAAAGACGCATTGATATCGTATCATTGTATTCGAGAGACCAGTGTCGTGCGAAGATTGGCACAGTAGCCGGCAACGCTGACGGGAAAAATGCTCATATTCGGACTTGGCATCGTAAACTTCGAAGTATTTCAACATGATGCCACATGCGTGTTTGGACTGTTTGCAGCCTAGGGACACCACTATCAGGAAAAAACCCCGGTGTAACGAAGACATCGAGAACAGTATCAACACGTGGCCGGGTTCGTATATGAAACAGGGTGCAGATCAAGATGCACCCAAGAGAAAGACGGCCAACTACAAACCGAACCAAGCTCATAACGAACTCCGTATCGAGTTGAGTCAGCTACTGAAAGAGGCGAAATACCACGATAAATTCAAGTCTTCAAAGGCTATCGCCGTCATCCGGTTCTGGGGCTGATACGTTTCGAGTGCATCTCTTTCTTCCAATTTTCGTAGTCGAACTCTACAGTTCCACGAAGCAAAACGAGTGTGCTACTGTTGCCGGTCAGTGCTGTAACCACGTAGCGCGCAGCCCACACGAGAACAGTGACCACACGACTTAACAGAAATGGAGCCACACGAAATTGACTCCGTCGATCGAGAACTACGAAATCCAAGAAAACTCGATCCTTCAAGTTTAAATTTCCCAGCACTAACACGTCGAGAAGTAAACCTGCGTGGATTAACCAGAACAGGACAATTCCCCCAATTACCAGCCAGTACTTGAACCGAAGCCGAAACTTCATAATCGGCGTGAGTGCATCGGCCGTTAGTACAGTATGCCCCAAAACCCAACTCGAAACCACCCCACAAACAGAAACCCAATGCCAACTGAGCATGTCGATGACGCATACGCCAATAGCGAAAATCTGAAACATCAAGAAGAGATAGTTGAACGACGTTACGATACTCGTTAGGAGTTGGCGTTGGGAACAACATAAGTGTACTCCGCTAAATAGAGTGCTCGCCATGAGCCCGGATACAGCAATCACTGCAGATCCGTTAAAGCTACTCGGCAAAAAGAGTGAGAGAGCTGCGAATCCAGCGCCGATAACCCCACACGAGTATAGCGCAACGCTTTTCCACGTTGCTACGTATGTAAGTGCTCCGATACGAGGCCAGATCGTCTTGCGCGGGTCGATGTCTGCGTATTTCGTGACGAGATACATTTGCAATAACGGGCGCATTGCCTTGGTGGTGCTTCTTACAGCGATTGCTTTGGGCTTGTTGTGGCGCTGAGCGCTTCTCGTTTCTTGGATAGAGTTGCCGTTTTGATAGGGTGGAATGGACTCAACTCGTGGGCCCACTGCACTCAACGCAATTTTGCATCGGTACCCTTGAACTTGTATGGGCGCTCCTGGGTTATTCTTCTGATGTACAGCATGCATATATCTTCGATATGCATGCCGTAGAGACAACATTGTCATAGTCCCGAGGGCATTGACTAGCACATCTTTTGTCGAAAATGTGCTACTTCTCGCAACGAGCAGAACGTGATGATGAACTTCGTCAACAAGTTCCAGCGATAGCCACGCCATTAGCAATAAACAAAAAGTCAATTCACCCACCGACACTAATGTCCCGAAAGTAGAGTGTCGGAGATTCGTTTCTTGGAACAGCAAGTTTGTGAAATACACCGAGTAAACAAGCACCAGCGTCACACGATGGTCCAAAAGAACAGCACTGAGAGTAATGGCCCAGAACAAGTTGGCAAGTTGAATGAACCAGAAGTCGAACGTGTGAGCTACAATCCTCACGTAATCAACGCGCATTCCAGATGCGAACACCACCACGCTAGGAATATGTAAAATAGTGGCGATGGGAGACAGAATGCGTCCAATCGATGCCGGACCAGCAAAAATCACAAGCCGCAAACCAAACGCGATGACGACGGATAGCCGGATATGATAGCCGTGTTTTCCTACGATATGGTTGAATCTTTTCACGTAAATGGGGCTCAGCAGTATTGTTTTGACCATCCGTAGCGGATCAAATGCTGGTAATTTGTGGTCCAGCGCAACGATCCGATAGTTCACATCACAAACCAACGAAACTGGGGCTTGGTCGGAAGACACAAACGGGTGGATCATGCAAGAGAAACTCAATGCTTATCTAAGGGGCGAAGTTGTGTACAGCAGCGAGCTTGTTCTCCACGTGCCACCCAAAACAATACAATGGGCCTCGTCCGTCTGCGAACCTTGCCCATAACTCTGCTGAAACGCTTCGCTATAGTTATCTCACGTAGCACAACTCAACACCTTGCCCCACGACCATAAAAAGAATACTGCTGTTGAGCATGATCGTGTCGCGACTTGATGGGGCTTCAAGAATGAGGATTGACTCAGCACGCTGGGCTAACACATACTTCCAAGGATCGAAAGGTGGCGCACTGAATGTAAGGATGCATCAAACTTGTATCAATGCTGGCATCTCAAATAAGCCGAGAACTTCGACTCACGGTCTCCGTACACATAATTCCGCGCGCCAATGGAGCCTCGCTGTGCGCTCAACAGGTTTGTCATGGAGCAGCCAAGTACAACAGTGAATAAACTTTCGGAGGAATACGACGTCAGTATCCACACCAAATATGCAGCTCGTTGGCGGTGCCGAAGATGCGGAAAAGCGACAAACGCCAAAAAGGCTTTATTGCAGGGCAAAAAAGTCACTACAATTGGTTAGTTCGGGGCTGAGGCCTTCACGAACTTGTTCCAGATTTCGATCTGTTGATATGTTTCAAGACGCAATCCTTGGTTGGTCTGCTTAGCATTGCTGCAGCGCCTGGTCTAGGAGGAGATTCTCCACCATTTCACTCAGCGCCATAATATTGGCAGACAGCGCGCTCACCAAAAAGTTTATCATTGCGACAGTCTTCGGGTCTTCTTTCAGCTTGGGGTCCATAAAGTGCGGGGTAATGGTATAGCACGTCGACACACGCGTCGAGCACCCTCCATTCTTGTCGCCATTTCGCTCGCTGCTCCAGTGGTCGGGCTGTATCAGCACATAGTTCTGCTCCAAAAAGTAGACATCGGCCACGCGTTCATTGTCAAACCCGAACGGCTCCACATACGCGTCCCAAACGACCACAATGCGATTGTCTTCAATATGTCGCTGCGATATCTGCTGCGCATAGGCCGTGGCAGACGTGTTGGTCTTGAAGTCGCTCATCTCCAGCCCAAAGCGCTCGACGATCTCGTCTGCTGCGATATCGTGGAATCGCTGGCCTCTGTAGTTATGCCAGTTTTCCCACCACGCATCTCCAGTTGCTCGCATGTCGAAGGGCATCGTTCTTCTGTCGTAAAACTTTCTCTCTATACCTCTGGTCTTTCCTCCACGATCCAACAGCGACCCATGAGGCACCAAATCCATCGGGACGAGTCGTTGCGTCTCGAAAATTCTCTCCACCTTGTCATAACACACTTTCACCCCAGCCGCGAGTTCTTCAAACACCATCGCAGCCATCCTCTCTATGTATCCTTCTGGGATATCAGTGCGTCTTGTGTGTTTCGTCGCTTCCGGCTCTGCGTCTCGGGGCACGCGGCGATTGTACAGCAACTTTTTAAAACTTTTAACCAATTGTTTTTCTCTTTCGAACTGCTGCTTGAGTCGCATATTCTCCCGCTCCGCCTCCAACCTCCTGCTAAGCTGCCGAGAGCAGATCTCCTGCCACACAAGCGGCACTCCATTGTCTTGTTCAGTATAGTAATTATTTATTTTTGGTCTCTTGTTCTTCAAACTCTGCAGCCTTTCGAGAGTAAACTCCAGCTCCGCCACCTGCTCCTGCAACTCGATTAACTGGAACCGACGCTCATCCCGCGCCTTATTCGGGTTGACTTTCTTCTTCCGTTTCTTGTGTGTGGTCAGTTGACTGATGTCGTCAGTCGTCGGAAGTGCGGCAACCGACGTCTCTACCGCGGCAAAGTCGGCAACTTGGTCGTCTAGCAGCCCCCAGGGGAAGTCCGGCTCTAAGTCTTCAATTGAAGACGACAATGAGACGTCTAATTGAGCGCCATGAAGATCCTCGTGCAGGAGGGCTAACGCCTCCTCCATCAGCCCCAGGTTCTGTTTTTTTAACGTCTGCTGATTGGCTGATTAAAAGGTGTGTGTGTGCGACACACAAGTCTCGATCACCGAAACGAGTCAGATTGGACGGTAGACGCTGACGTAGCACCGGAAGATAAATGAGCTCCGAATCGCTGGAGGAGGCGCTGGCCTTCTTGGAGGAGGAAATGGAGCACCATATTGTTGTTAATGGTGGGACTGAGCCTATGTCGTTACTGGGAGGTAAAGTTTGTGACCCAGAAGCGCTGCTGAGCTCGATCGACGATGAGATCGGAGACCTTGACATTGGCTTGGGAGAACCTGCGGCGGAGATGCAAGCATCAGTCCACGAGTCGGTGAAGCCCAAGAGGAAGCGCAGGAAACAGCTCAATTCGAACAGAGCTCGCGACGAGCGCAGGTTCGAGGTGGTTCGGCTGCGACAAGAGGTGGAAGACCTGCAACTGACGTTGAAGCAGTTGCAGTACATCCGCGACCAGCAGCAACAACGCGTTCAAGTTGTTCAAGAAGAGGCCGAGAGTACTGGAGATGATGCTGGTGAAGTGCCGGCTGTGTGGCAGGAGATCTGCGCGCGGCAGCTTGATCGGCGGCTGAAGGTTGAGCGGGAGAACGCGCTGCTGAAGCAGCAGTGGGAGGAGGAGAAGCGGGTTGTCAAGAGCATCGAGAAGATGCTCTTCAAGCGGATGGCTCTGCGCGATGTGGCGAGTCCTGAGGCGAGCAAGCACACACGGCGGACTTCCCTCCCGGCAGAGTACATCAAGCGCGTGGCAGCGTTCATCTTCGACGAGTTGTCTGCCAGTGTCGAGGTCTCGTATCGCGAGGTGGAAGGCGTGTTCGCAGCTAACGGCCCTGTGCCGAAGAATGTGGTGACGCACCAACCTCTACTGCGTGGAGGCATGAAGGGCATGTACAGGAGGCTGTTCGACAAGCGATTCGTGCCGTTCAACCTGCAGGAAACGGGAGATGCGTGGTGGGAGCACTGGCACGACTACCGAGGACAGAGCGTGCAAAACGCCACGTCAAACATCGTCACGGAGAGCTTTGGACTCGAGATGAACGACCTCAAGAGCAACGTGTCCGCTACGTCGTACGGCCAGCAGATTCTGCGGCGATATGTTGAACAAGACCGCATCGTGCTCGTCTGGAACGCCTACATCGAGCCCTTCGTGTTCGAGAACGAACCGGTCAGCGGCGTGTATTTGCTCGAGCAGAGTCACGTGCTGATTAAGCCCGAAGACTCGGAGGACGGCAACACGAACGAATGCTCCACGAGCATGTCGACGTGCTACGTCATCACGCCGCACTACATCAATCCGAAGCTGAAAGACGACGGCAAGACAACCACATTGATCGATTTCTTGGTCAGCGCTCTATCTTCCAACATCAAGGCTCGCAACGAAACAGTCGAGAATCTGCTACTCGACCAAGCACTACAGAAGCACCACTACAGTCCGTAGGCTTTTAATTCAGCCGTAAGATTAGAAATATTCCAAGCTAGGTTTGTGTTTTTGTGTGTTTTCGAAATATCGATAAACACACAAAAACACAAACCTAGCTTGGAATATTTCTATAAAATCACACACCTAAGTTTAGTGTATATTACATGAAATTTTGACTTATCTTACGAGCAATGCAGGACGCGCTCGAGCCACTCGAGGAGACGTTCTCCTTGTTGGATGAGCTGCCTGCAGACAGTGCGGGCTTTCTGTCACTGGGCGGTGGAGAATGGGACCCCAATTTGCTCCTAGAAGCTCTGGATGCCGGCGTCGGGGACGGTAGTTCGACTGTCGACCAACCATCGAACCCGTTGGTGGCTCAAGGGCAGCAGCCGAAGAAGAAGAAGACGACGAAGAAGAACAAGAACAAAGCTCGAGACGAGCGCCGCTTCTTGCTGTTTCAGCTCCGAGAGGAGGCGGAGAGGCTGCAGCTCACGCTCGAGCAGCTACGAACCATTCGAAGCAAGCAACCGAAAGGGAACGGGCATTCCAGCCACACAACCGCGCAGGACAGCGGCGTGCCGGCTGTGTGGCAGGAGATTTGTGCCCGCCAACTGCAGCGGCGGATGACGACAGAGCGGGAGAATATTCAGCTCAAACTGCAGGTTGAGAAGGAGAAGGAGCTGACCAAGAGCCTCGCCAAGCTGCTGTACAGGCGGAAGACTCCGAAGACGCAAGGACCAGAGGTGCACAAACACGCGCGACGCACCGACATCCCTGCGGGTTACATCGAGCGCATGGCTGCGTTTATCTTTGACGAGCTTTCAGCCGGGGTGGAGGAGCTGTGCCATCAAGTAGAGGAGCTGTGCCGCCAGGTGGACGTCGTGCATGAGATCAGCAGCGCGTTCCCGGCCGTCCAAAGGCCTTTGCTGCGTGACGGTGTGAAGGGTAGAGAGGAGAAGCTCCTGGACACGAGAGTGCTGCCTTTTAGCATGCAGGCAACTGGCGATGCGTGGTGGCGCCACTGGCAGAGCTACAGAGGCCGAGGCATCCAAGAAACCTCTGGTGAAAGGGTCGTCGAGCGATTTGGCGTGGACATGAGCGACTTCAACGCGAACACTTCCATTGCATCCTATGGACAGCAGATCTTGAAACGAGGCGTTGGAGATCATCGCATCGCCTTGGTCTGGAACGCCTACATGGAGCCTTTCATCTTCGAGAACGAACGCGTGAACGGTCTCTACTTTCTCGAGCAATGTCTCGTGCTCATCAAGCCTGACCAAGACGAATGCTCCTCATGCATGTCGACGTGCTATGTGATCACACCGTACGTTCTGGACTCAAAGGCGCGCGACAACCCCAAGACTGGCGCGTTGATCGACTTCTTCGTGGGGTCGCTCTTCTCAACCATCAAGGGAAGATGCGAGATGGTGGAAAATATGCTGTTCGATCAAGCTCTACAGGAGTTTACAGTTAACCACGGCTAGAAGACCACCGCAGCAATGTCCGTTGTGTAATTTACGTGAATTGTAAAGTTTGACGATTCATGTGGAAGATGGTGCACGGGAGCTTCGAGCAGGGGGCCTTCCTCGATGCTGCGCTGAGGCAAGATGACATTGATGTGGGGACGTTTTCAACATTGGCGGTGATGAATCGGACCCGTATTTGCTCCTAGAGGTCATGGAGGAGAAGATACTGGAGACTTTGAGCGTAAAGATTTTTTCGATGCAGGCCAAGCGAAGAAAAAGACGATGAAGAAGAAGAGAACGAAGCAAATCGTACGGCGAGAAGTGAAAGATGCGCGCCGTATTCATCTGGAATACGTATGTTGAACCTTTTGAGATCGATGGCGAGCTGGTTAAAGGGATCTTCTTTCTTTTCTAGTGTCACATCATCGCCAAGGCGGCAGGTGAGGGTGATGAAGGGGAAGGTTCCACTCGAATGTCTGCTTGCTACGTCGCCACCCCCTACTTGTTGGACTTGACGCTGCGATCGGACCCCAGAACTGAAGAACTGATCGACCTCTTAGTGGGAGCGCTGTTCTCAACCATGAAGGTGCTCAACGATGCGGTCGAGAACCTGCCGGACCAAGTGCTACATGTACAGAAGTACAACAACGTGAGGGAGCTAAAGACACCACCTTTATTGAGTGGCAGTTTGCAAAGACCGTCTTGTGGCTCTAGATCTCGTTTCGTGTGGTTGATCGTTGCCCGACTAAGACGTGAATTGTTGACATCGCCTCTCGTCATCATTCTTCTTCCCACTGCAACTGTCGACGGATACCGTTTGGAGCTGGATCTTGCGGGTGCTATAACTTCCAGTCAAGTGTAAAGTGTTAAACCCACGGGGTGGTCCATCTCGCCAATCGACAATGTGACGGTCGGGATGGGTACACTAGCCTGCCTGACCTCCCACTTTAACTACAGTAAGTTACTGTCAGTAACTGGTAGACCTCGTGACGCCTCCCACAGCTGTGTGGCTCGCGATCTGCTGTTACTATCGGACGCGTTTGTCGAGTGCCTTCTGCACTCTCGTGGCTGGTACCGATGGAAACCTCGCAGCCCTGGCAGCTTCACTTTCCACTTGACCTCGTGGGAGCAAACCACCATCAAAGCTCGAGATGCCGCCATCGTCACTTCAAGAAGCTGCTCAGCAACCTCAGCTCGAGATCCGCTTCAAGAACTTGACACTCGGAGCCGACATGGTCGAGGAGGCCGAAGCTGCCAACGCCGAGCCACCGCTGAAAGTTTGGGCGAACTCGAGAGTCTGGGGGCCCAGACTCTCGA
>JAHQIV010001195.1:0-13142 GCA_030463285.1 Phytophthora europaea
ATACAATTTGCAAGTATATTAAAATAGCAAAGTAAAACAAAGACGGCGCTGTGCCCAACACACTGTATTACGTTAATTGAGAACGAATCGTAAGTCTGCTTTGCTAATCAAGCCTGAGTGCAGCCAACAGTGTTCGATCGTTTGCGCAGGCAAGCGCTGCCATGCCTCCGCACACCACTGGATCCCCTTTAGCATGCCGACTTTGTACGGCTTCTTGCTGCCGACGTCCATCTCGTCCAGCGCGTGAAGCATCTTCCGCGTGAGCACGTCTCGCTTTAGACAGTAGATAATCCCTTGGTCGAGTGGTTGAAGTTTCGAGGTCGTGTTCGGGGGCAACTTCTCAAGGCGCAGGTTAGACAGTTTTACACCGTCGGGGCAATGCGACGATGCATTATCCACTAACATCAATATCTCCCTTCCTTGATCCTTCATGGAGGCGTTCACGTCGTTCAGCCACGCCTCAAATACGTCCGTCGTCATCCAAGCCTTCTTGGTCGACTTATACTGGATGGCGGCGGGCTTTTCCTTGATCCAGCGTGGCTTGGCCGACTTGCCAATAAACAGCAACGGGAGCTTGTCACTCCCCGTCACATTGGTGCACACAGCCAGTGTGATTCGCGCCTTGTCTTGCTTGAGGGAGGGCGCGTCTTTGATGCATAGAGACCCACGAGGTACGCTATTGTAGAAAAAACCCGTCTCATCCATATTAAAGACGTTAGCGTAAGGGTAGCTGCCTATAATACCACGCAGTCGTTGCACTTCAGCGGCCGCTGTTCGCAGATCCACAGAGCCCGACTCACCATGCGCGCGCTTCCACGTGATATTGTAGCGCTCCTGGAAACGGCGCAGCCACGACAGTCCGAAACGAGGCAGGCAGCACGACGGGATGGCGTGGTGCTCCGCCAGCCTGCGTGCTTGAGCGATGAGCATGTGACCAGAGAGAGAAATCTGGTGCACCTCGCACCACAGCACGAACTCAACCAGGCTCTGGTCAAGCTCAAGCTGAAAGCGTGGCCGTGGCTTCTTGCGCGCCAGACAGTCGGGGGTCAGGTTCAGCAGCGCGGCTTCCGTCTTGAGCACGCGCGAGATGGCTTGCAGCGATGGTGGCTTGGCCAGTAGGAACTCCACATGAGCGTAGGAAGCGAGCGCTTTGTATGTCATGCGAGGCTGTGAGCGATAGACACCACAGAGCTGCAGCTCTTGCTGCTTGGTGAAGCGGACGCGCTTGTTGAAGGGACGCTTCCTGAGTGGTGGGGTGGGCATCGAGGGCGTTGATGGCTTTCTTCTGGGCGGTGATTTAGATGAATGAGCTTCTGTTGCAGCGAGCTCGCTAGCGGTGTTGAGCTATGAGTTGAGAGCTTCAAATGTGGAGCGCACAGCTGAGACAAATATTTCTCCGTTGTCCTCGGTTTCTGTATTGTCATTGGCGGAATCATATTTAGTGATGAATGATTGGTGGAATAGTTGAGCAGATGGTTACTAAATCAGTTGGTGTGCCACATAACACCTACAGCTCCCATCGTATGCGGCTCGGGAGGTTATCGTCTTTGCAGACTTCTTTATCGAGGCAGATTACTGTATTATATCCGAAAGCCTTCTACGGTATGTCGCGTTAAGACTGTCGTGCTGTCGAAATTATGTTGCCGTAACCCCAATCGATCGCAGAACCACTGGACGAAGAGCACACGGTGCAAGAGTGAGGCGGAAAAGGATACCGAATATCGTACAATACATGTACCGGTATATTGTACGTTAGCGGAAGAGACCACCGCACTCTGCTCTCAGATGATCGTCGACATGCTCATTTCTCAATTAGAACTGTTGCATCATCCACTGGTTATGACATCCAGCCGCGATGTCATCCTTTTTGCCTACACTAGCCGAGCGCCACCGCTCCGCGGCGGTGGCGATACTATCTACCTTCGGGTTAATATTAAAGCCGAGACCCACCGCTCCACGGCGGTGGTAGTATTAACGGAGTAAGTGTTAATATTGAGAGCCGCCGCTACATGGCGGTAGCAATACTATCGAAGTTAGAAACATTATAGTAGCCGAGTCGCGCTGCTGCGCGGCGGAGTGATATCACGCCTCGTTCCGCTCGCTTTAAGGGATCGCTGCACTACTCGCCGTGCTATGTTGGTGAGTCCGATGAAGGCCGGGCCCTGCGGTCCCGCTATATCGACGGGTGGGGCCGCCTTCGCTGCGCTCGACATCTTTTTGGCCAATGGGGTGCCGCCGCTACGCGGCGGTGGGTTTAGTTTAAGTCCCAGTAGTGTGGGCTGCCCGCACCCGCTTCGCTCCGGCGGGCAATAGTATTCTAAGTTGAGTGTACGCCTCGCTTCGCTCGGCTGAAATTTAATTTTAACACAGTCAATATGAATTTGTTTTCAAACTTTATGCACATGTAGTATATAGCCTTTCAGTTTCCTCACGCCGTCTCGAAAATCTGCCTGTACACAATGTTCGCAGTGTACACTCCGTCGTCTTCCTCCAACTCTAGATACTCAATCATCGCCTTGAACTTGGATCGAGGGGTGACCCGGGAGAGCGCGACATAGAGCTGGCCGTGGGAAAAAAAACATGGAGACGCTAGATGCAACCCCAGGTTGAACACCGTTTGCCCTTGCGCTTTGTTGATGGTCATCGCGAATGCGGTCTTCATTGGAAACTGCTTGCGCCTCAAACGGTACGGGAAGTCTCGAGCATTATCGTCGCTTATGAAAACGATCCTTGGAATCATTACGTCCTGACCGCGACGCTCCCCAGTCATTATCTTCGCGTGGATATCGGCATCGCCATCCAGACGCGCAGATACAGCATCGTTGATACGATGAACCATCGCGCTGGTTGCCGTCAAAATGGTACGGTTCGCGAAGTAGTCGCCCGTTGCAATGGCGGGGTTGTTGACATCAGCGTACATGGCGTCGACAATCCGAGTGAGACCAATGGGGACAGCAACCGGCGCAATCTCGGCGTCCTCGTCAGGTTCTTCGGGAGGGTTCTCGATCAACATGTCGCGGGGGGAGCTTCATATAGTCGCCTCCAAGCGTACGGCTCACCTCGTGCCTCCCTTCGCCAACTTGAAGAAGAAAATCAGAGAAGGCCGCCAGTTCTGCAGCTGTACTTGCGCTGTGGGCAGCCCGCACCCGCATGTTCTCGGTAAGGCGCACTTGTTGGATGTGCGACCACAGGGTGGATGACTTTAGACATGCGTCAATTGTTTCAGCTGGAGTTCCTCTCACTACAACAGGGAGGATTTATATTTTGTCTTTTTTCTCATTATTGACATACAAAAACCGTGTCAATGGCGATATCAAAAGAACCGTATGATTCTTCTTCTTCTTTAGAGCCCAAGAACGTAAAAAGCACAGGAAAACACGTAAAATCCGTCTACGAAGTATCTGTAGCATGCTAAAAAAACAGAACGGAATATTATTATCTTACAACGAAAATCACTTAAGTACACCACCCCTTCCCCCCGCCTCCCATTTGAACCGCAAATACCAAGGAAGGGAGCAGAACCGAGAATGCCGAGGAAGGGAAGACGCGCAAGCGCGTCCATGAAGCCAGGCGCGGGTGCCAAAGGCGGAGTAAAGGCGCCTTGGACGACTAAGAAGGGGACGAAAAGAAGACGGTGCCTGCTGCGGAGGGAGTCACGGGTGAGCATTCAAATATTATGCGCACCGTTGTCTTGCTTTATTCGCTGCTGCGCGTTTGAATAGCGCGCCGTGCTTCGCCTCAAGCACAAAAGCATGTCTAGTATCTCCGTACTCGGCACAGCTTTATCGAGAATTACGAAAGCGATCCTACCGCCCCGACGACGACCCAGACGATGGTTTCGACTAAGTGCTGCGCGACGGCGTGCATGCCAACGAAGACCCGGGGGAGCCAAGCCGGGTGGCGACAAATCGGATGGTGACATGCAGGACGGCGACATACGATGAGTCGGGCGGTCCCACGTTGGACAGCGATACGCTCGTGGCGTCAGGCTTGACGACTTGAAGGAGCGCGATGTCATGCCGGACGGCGACGCGCTTGATGACATGTTGAGTGGCGACAAGCCGGGCGGTGACAGGTTGGAGGCAACAAGGACAGCGAGATGAATGATATGGGCCAGGTGGACGAGGTAGCTGTCGTCGACGAGTAAACAGAGCTTGTAGCTCATGTAAGCCATGTTATTGTTTGGGTTGTTTCTTAAGTTGTTGCGTGTGTTGTTTCTATGTTGTTTCTGTCCTGTCATGAATTTGGCTTTGACGACGAAGCGTCCCGGCGAGCCGACTTTCGGTTGTCGACAAAGCGAAGTACGTCGAATTAGAGGCAGTGCGTCTGTTACTGCTACTGCACCAGCTCCAAACGCTCAAACGTATTCACGCTGGACGAAACGTGGGCGGAATGAGAGAAAGTGATCAAGGCTCACAATGCCGTAGACAACCAAATACATGATATACCTAAAAAGCATTTCGTGAACTTGTCAGCGCTTACAGAACTACTAAAACGCTACAAAGGGAAGTACTTCCTAACATTTCGCGTCCGGAGTTCTGAGTCGGTGTCAAGTACAAACGGCACTGCTTTTGTGTTGCTTCCGGGGCTGTGTTGTTTTAGCTCATGTTGATTTATGCTGTTTTGATGGCATATTTTTTCGCCGCGATGTGGTAATAGCCGCTACAGCTGGGTGGGTGTTTTTGGTAAACGTTACGGCTACATCCTTCTTTGCATTGTTTTTTTCTTATTTGCAATCTAGCACATTATATATGGTATCCTCTTTAGTTCATGCTAACTATGTTTACATGAAGACATGGTGCTTACACTACAGCAAACAAGGAACATTATACGAGATGTATTGGGCACCACGACCCTTGAACAGCCAAAACCAATTTTGGACGTATTTGCCGACGCGGACGCTGGCGTTCTTATCGCTCAAGACCTCATGGGTATCACCTGCGTTATTGCCACACAGACGTCTCTACAAAATACTTGTTTTGAGCAGTGGGGTGATACGTTGGTCATGGATTGGACCCATGGGACCGACGACTTGGAATATCACCCGGGTGAGTTCAATATTGAAGCATTACTGAGTTTGCCGACACGATCTGACAGTCGACGTGCTTGTATTTAGTATAGTCAGTCTGGTTGTTACGTCGACTACTGGAAGGGGGGTTCCGGTTGTGGAGTTTGTGTCGCTCGATCAAAAAGCACCCACCACAACGCTAATCGTGAAGTTTTGCAATCGCAAAACTCCTACTTGGCAAGCAATGCAAACAGTTGGGATTTACTAGGACGTTGTGGAGGTGCGAGTGATGGATAACAAACGAGGGAAGGTATGGTTTTGCCCTGGAGAGTAATCGCCGATATCCTTTAGGGTTTTACTTTCGTTTTCATCCTTTCTTGCGTCTTCTACTTGCGTTGGGTGCATTGATGCTACGGTTGTGGGAGTGGAAGGACTTTGATTTGGCTGTATTCCGCGCTTTTGTTGCAAACTCTCCCGAAATAGGACGCACCAAAGCTTTTGTAAGTAGAACCTTCGACCGAGAATTTACTATCTTGGTAGGGTACGGGTCGGGATATTGTCTCCACATCTGCGTGAGTGTTGCCCGTACTCGACGGTCATGTAGGCGAGGCTACCTTCTCCTCTAAATTCTCTTTATCATAGCTGGAGAATTGTCTGCAGAGAGAGCTGGATCGTAGTCACAGTGCTAGATTTCACGAATCATGTTCATTGCGTTAATGAGATTTGCAGGGGCAATGCCGGAAAATGAGTCGCACTCTTGCGTGTCGTCAGTGCCCGTGCTCGTTTGTTCTGAGGCCGAGTTGGTGTCAGGGTCAGCCGCTCCATATAGGTGTTCATCGGGGTCGTTACAATGATAAATGTTTCCGCGAGAACGTACTTCCGATTTACCAACCTCACTACCAAGTGTAGAGCCGTTAGCGTCCTTCGAAAATTCCATGAAGTCGTCCCATTGAAATCTCACGTTGGCCAATGGGCTGTCACCCAGGCGCTTCGCTACCAGCGATAGATAGTCTGAAACACTACCAGGTGCTCGAAATGTTACCGAGTGTCTACGCATCGTACTAAGTAGTTTTCAGACTGCCGTCGCTTGGTGCGCAATAAGTCCGCTAGTTGTTGCATCAAGTCGTTGCTTCTTCCCAATCGGCAGCTTCACCTGGTTCCAGGTGGCCTCTATTCGGTTTGTGGTAGTGTTTTCAGCCGTGAAAATTTCCCCCTGCCCACATATCGGTACACGACGCCCAATTTGCCGAAAAATAGGTTGGAGAATACACTTCCACACGCGTCGGTGAAAGTGGAGAGCTTCTCGTCAAATGGTAACTGAGAGTTACATGGAAAATACATTTAAAACATAATATTACATGGTGATAAGCAACACATCGAGTAACAGAGCGAGCAACAGATTCAACAACATAAGCAGCGACAAAACTACGGCGCGATTCTCGAATGCTGTTTCCGATCATCCCGTTGTGCCATCCTCAGGTTGAATTTTGCCCTTCTGCAAACCTTGCGCCAGTATATCAACGCATGAAATTGGACAACTTTCGCGGTGGGGAACGCCTGTGCTTGAGTGGACCAGCAATACCAACGGTGTAATTGAGATTCTTGCTAGTCATCATGGAGGACGATTTCGTCGGCGCGCGTAGGGGACAGTGCCAGCGAGCCTACGTTCGTTCTGAGGACTATGACTACAACTTCGTGATCCCCAACCGTCTGGTCATTAAATTGGACGCTGTTGTTGAAGAAGAAAAACTGAAACGGCGAAAGTCTACCTACTTCGGCGGCAACGCAGAAAATGAGTATCCAAGAGGTACAACCGAACAGAAACGTCGCTTGCTGTCGAGGAGGATTGCCGAAGTTTACGAGGTTGGTTGACTGCGTTGTGTTGCACTCGGTGTTGTTTGACATTGAGCTGTTCTTTGTGTTGCGTTCCATTGTGGTACTCTCTGGATTACTTTGCATTGTGGTGCTCTCAATATTGCTGCAACTTACTAACGCTTGACCTATTACGTGTACGTCCAGCGGGGCTGTCTACCAAAAGTTGTTCTATAATATCCGCAAATTGTGCGGAACATGGCTTGCAGATGTGAAGTGGATTTCGACCATAAAATGGGACAAAATATCGGCGTCCCCAGAGCTTTATGGCGAAGAGACAGATTTGGAAATGCTATTGGAAGATGCAAACGGGAAGAAGCATCAAGAACTGACAACAGACAGGGTTGGCACTACACAAAACGGCTCAAAAAAGTTGCGTACTATCGTGCAATTGCAGAGCTCTTGTAGTGACAAGTGTTTGACTTGTCCTGCCTACAAATGTTGCGATATAGCGACAAATACATTGTCTGAACCATCCGAATAACAAACTCCACAACCAGAAAATGCACTCGCCCAACTCTGAATATTAGCTGAACTTCATCCAAACCGTATTCGTGTACAATCTGCACCTCTTGGAACTACGCGCGCGACGATCCGCTACACCCGATGCCAGTGGACGGTCCTGGCTGCGTGGTGGTGTAGGCATTCGTGACACTGGCATGCTATTTGTTCCGCACGTTCCGTCAAGACTGGCGCGGTTGAGCTGCCATCTGCGGCATCCAAAGACATGCCTCTCCCTCACGGGTTTGCGCCAGCAGCTCTAGATTTGACTGGTGCGCCGCCTCAAGCTCACCCCGAGCCTGCGCGATCTGGGTCGTCGCCGCCTCAGCCTCCACCTGAGCGTCCAGCGCACAGTTCGCAGCAACCTTCAAGTCACCCACGTGCAACGTCTCGTACCCGTATCCGTACGAGTAAACAGTCCACGCGCGGGATTCCTGTCGCACGGCGTTACCGGGTACGCTGGCTTGGCTTTCCACCGGACGACGATACGTGGGAACTGCGTTCGACTCTCCTCCGGGACGTGCCGGACGCAGTTCGTGAATACGTGGACGAGATCGCGAACGAGAGCATGAGCGGCCACGCACCGGCGAAGACGAGCCCCGTCGAGAACGAGCGCGGCGGCTTCCGCCGCGACTAGAAGACATTGAGACGTCCGTGAGCGCACGCCGGTACTTAGAGATCCACGATTGCTCCGATTCGTCCAGCGCCTGCTCGGCGACTTCGTACAGCCAGTCCACCTCGGAGAGGTGCTCCGAGTCACCGCAGACGGCGCAGCCTTCGCGCACTTGGACATTGCAGACCCGATCAGCATCCGACGCGTTGCTGCACACGCGTGTACGCAGCTCTCGCAAAGAACGATCGCCGCTCACCTACTCGGGAGCCCCGTGACGAAGTTGGCGCCCTCTTGAAGATTCTAGTTCCACCGGACAATCATCGCACACCACGAGCGCTGGAGTAAATCATGCGCGAACCATTGTTATACCCCAGATCTGATCTACGCGCGTACACTACATCCATCGCCTTTTCATTTGCACTTCAACCAGCTAGGTTCTATCGTTTTCTATTTCTTCGACCTGTGTGCTCTCCCGGAGCACCGCTTCGGGTCGCCTATAATTTATCGTATTCGGAGGGTATTTTGATTTATGGAAAGAGTTTACATGTTTTTTGTACTACATCCAATAAATGAATAACGCTTATCACCGATAAACTAACAGGTCATAGTGTTCTGTAGAAAAGTACGTCCAGATCCCTTCTTAGCTCTGACTGAAAACAAGAGGTCGAAGGATCGAATATCATCAATGCGGCAAGTTAAACTTTGTCAAACCGCTTTACTCTGTAGTGGACCAAAAATGTTATGTATACTCGGACAGTACACCATGAATGTCCTTCATATATTATAGCTATCTCAGCCCCCGCGAAGTCCTAGTTTATACGTCGGTTTAGCTATCGGTTAATGTCACGGATAAGCATGGATGACAAGGGCTATTGGCACTAACTCGAAAAAACAAAATCAGTAAGCAGGGTGTATATAAGGAAGTCGTCATGTTTAGCTCTAACACATCCCATTTCCTAATATCATGATATACCTTGAAAGCGTTTCGCCGATCGCATGGATTTCTGCATTTTTCATAGGTAGCATTAAACAATCTGAAAATATCAAAGAGGATCGGACGACAATCGGTAAACAGCGGTGAGGCTGTCCAGCCAGCAATCTGGTCTCCCAGGATAAATTTCAGAGAATAAAAAGCTACTTTGAGGGCATCGCATCGCATTGCTTTGATGTGCAGACAGCAGCTACTGCAGCACCAAGTTGGTCCAGTCAACACAAGATACAGACTATTACTTCAAGTAGAATACAACAACTGCAGTACGATGGACACAATTGGTACATGTACTTGCTGCTTTGAGAATTTTGAGAAACTTTACAAACTAACGTTAGTTGCGCTGGCCAAGATGATCACCCGCCACAGTCTCGTCCGTATTCTCTGCAATGACCTTCAGAGCCATGATGTCGTCGTTTACGTTGCAAATGGTCGACAGCCGGTCAGCGAAGAAATCCATGGCGAGGTATAGCGCCCAGGTGGAAGGTAGCGCGCTGACACCGAACACAGTTTTGTACATGGTGGACATGACCACGACCCCGCCATTTGGTACCGGTGGAGTTCCAGCGCAAGCCACAATACTGAGGAAGAAAATCACCACGAAGCGCAAGAACGTGAGTTGGTCTCCATTGCCCGACGACTCGGCCAAGAAGATAACCCCGATCGGGTAGTACCATCCAGAGCCCGACATGTTCGTGACAACGCCGATGGACACGACAAACGTGGCGATCGACTGCGAGCAAACTCGAGCCTTCTGGACGCAGCCGAGAGTGACGGGAGCGGTAGCCAGCGACGACGAAGAGCCGAAAGCGAAGAGATAGGACCGAATCATGTGGTGCATGTGCGCGTACGGGTTGCAGCGGGCAAACAGGAAGATCACGAACGGGTACACGACCAAGATCTGCAGAGCTGCGGCCGTCAGGCAGGCCACGAGGAACATGTAGACCTTGGGCAACTCAGTCACCGCGTCTTGGTTTGATGCGAAAGCTCCCGAGATGGTGGAGACAACGGCGACAGGCGTGACCCAAATGACCCACTCCATGGCCAAGAAGAAGGTATTCCGCAGCTGCAGTAGCACCAGATACAGGTAATTGACGCGGCGGGTCTTGGAAAAGTAGCTGCGGCCTGCGATGGAGCCTAAAACCATGGCGAATGTGATGATTGACAGCAAATCGCCGTCTGCCAGCGACGAGAAGATGTTGTCCGGCACAACTGACTCCAGCGTGGAGACGAGCTGCTTGCTCAGGGTCAAGTCGGTGATCACAGCGTCGCTGTTCGTCTCAAACACCTTGTTGACGTCGTCCAACACGAACGCGTTGTCCACCGACAGCTCCGTCGCGCGTGAAGAGCACGTGATGCTGCTGTTGCTCAGCATCTCCATCATGAGTCCGTTAGGACAGGTCAAGCCCACCGCATTAGCGCCCGGACTGGCGTAGTGGTTCTTCAGTCGAAACATGGGGCGGAACATGAAAGCCACGGCGATGCCGAGCGTCGTGGAGACCACCCACCCCGTCGCGAAGATCTTGAGCGTCTGCAGCCCGACGATCGACACTTTGCCCACGAACACGATGTCCCCAACAGCCACCGCCACCGAGCAGAACACGTAGGGCACCACCAGCGAGTTGACCGCTCGCAGGAACAAGCCACCGGGCAGCGAGATCCACTGCGCCGCGAGGTCGGACACGCCGATGTGGGCGAACAAGATGCCGAGCCCCAGACCGACCACCGCGCCGATGATCATGTACCTGGCCGAGAGCTTGAGGTTGCTGCCGTTGCCTCGAAAGCCCTTGGTCGGGTCGGGCGCCACGTGCTCCGGAGGGTCCGTGCTCGACACGAACGGCATCGCCGTGGGTTCCACATTGGCGTAGTCGGTGGGGGAGTCGCCACTGTCGGTGTCCGCCATGTGGTCGTTGATGAAGGCCGCGACGGGGTTCGGCGTCTTGCGGTTGGTGATGAAGTTGGTGCGAATGCCGTCTCCTCCTCCTCCTCCTCCTCCTCCGGTCTCGCGGGTCTTGAGCATCGCAGCGGTGGTGGTGGCAGGACGCCGGCCGGTAGTGAAGTCCGTGCGTAGGTAGTTGGTGGTGGGCGGGGGCGGCGCTTGCGGTTGGACGTGCTGGGGTATGGGCAGCATCGGGGGCGTCGTGGGCACGAACAACGCGTTGCCGTCCGAGTCGGGCCGCGGCGGGTCGTCGTCTTCATCTGGTGGAGGCGTGTGCTGCTCCGCTCGGCCTTCACGTAGGACTCGCTGCTGCTCCTCGTCCAGCAAAACGACGGCCACAGGCGGACGCATGCCCATGGCGTTGGCGAAGACGTCCATGGGAGAGTACGGGTCGATTGAGCAGTTCTAGTTGAGAACACCACCGTCTCCGGTATTTTCATGAACCTGCCACCTTATTCCGAAGTTAGGGCTCCGAAAACGACTCGCGATTTGCGCCGAGAGAGTCGGTGCGCGCGCTCGGCTGGCCTTCAGTCAGATCGATGTCGAAGCTGGCAGGGTAACGTTAGTGCGTTGCACGAAAGAAGCGGCCCCCACCCCCTCAAGCACCACAGTGCCGAGTATTTCCATGCTGAGGTTTTGACGCATGCGTCAACATGTAACTTATTTTTGGCAGAATTGCCTCGGACGAAGATGACAGTATCGTTGTGCATCGCTCACGTCCACCCCAGCTCAAACGCACTGCAATGCTGCGGGATTCCGTTCCTGCTCGAGATTCCGTCGGCACTGAATTTCGACTTAAGTTAATGTCGAAGGTGCTTGCTATCTATGGATACGGGATGGCTGCCTTTCGTTCGTGGTGCTCCGCCGCACTAGGCCGCGTCGTGTTAGCTGGCGGCAGCTGCTGGGCGTTCCGACGTCGGGCCATTTGAGATACTCGCGAGTAACTGCATGTGTCGCGGCGGTGGATGGATAGTTCGCGTCCAGCTGGGTCGGCACTCGCCGTTGAAAGACGTCGGGCCACAAGTTGGGGCTCTGGATCGAACCACGCGCCCGAGTTGCATCGAACCATCAATTCGTTCGGGAGCGGTCGGAGCCCTACAACTCCGAGACGAACCCCATCGTTCACCCGCCACACTGGAATTTGACTCGAGCCAGGAAGCCTCTACAGCATAGCGTAGCGACCATGGGCCTCGACATCAAGAGCGTGATCCAGCAGAAGACGCGCTGGGTGGCGGCCAAGTTGTCGCTCCGCAAGCTTCGGTCCAAGATGCGGTCGCGTCAGGCCATGGAGACCACGGCGCTCCGCCCCGTTGCGCTCGCGGGCGCCAGCAGGCAGAGGCTTCGTCGGTTCTTCGACCCAGTGCAACCACTTTGCACGCACTCCGTCGGGGGCGGAACACGAACAGTGGACGGACAGCTCCGGCGGTGGCGGCCGCGGCGTCGTGGACAGCAGGTGGCAGGTCTGCCGGATGTGCCAGCGCAAGTTCTCGCCGCTGAGTCTCAGTCGCCAGTACGCCGACTTCTGCTCACTCGACTGCAAGTCGGCCTTCATGCTCGGTCGCGGCAGTGCGTAGCTGGCCATGCTCAACACAATTGGCGTCGAAAGAAGACGTCGCTAACCTTGTAATATAACTAGTGGAAGAAGTCGACGCACGTGCAAATGCTTCACTATCGTCGAAGTTCTGGTCATTGGGGTCATCAAACTCAGACATCGTCATCAAGTATGCTATGGACGAACTCATCGACAACTTGGTACAAGGGAGCTTTAAATTAAGACGACAGTTCGAGTATTAATACATGTAGAATACATGTAGTTGTCGAACTGTTGCCAGAAGAAGGCTCGAAATGGCTACATTTGAGTTTCGGTGGTCGACCGGCCTTCTATTGGTCAGTGCCCATTTCACTAAAACGTTAGGCCCAGCGACGATGGCCAAGTCGCTGAACCCGATGGAGGCGTTCCGGCGGGAGCAGAAGAAGAAGGAGCTGAAGAAGCAGCGGATGGAGCGGCACAAGGACAAGCAGACCAAGCTCAGCGCCATGGACCCAGCGGAGCTGCGCGCGCAGCTCAAGAACCTGGAGCGCCAGGTGGCCAGCAACCCCACGGACGGGCCCACGCGCAAGCGCAAGCAGGAGCTGGAGGACACGCTGCGCGCCGTCGTCAAGAAGCAAAAGGAGGTGGGCGACGGCAACGCGCAGAAGCGGCTGCTGTGGCTATTGGGGG
>JAHQIV010001196.1:0-13129 GCA_030463285.1 Phytophthora europaea
CAGCGCGTACTGCAGCGCCCAGTGCGGCCGGAACGTGCGCGACCTGCCGCCTGTCATGACCGAGATGAAGGAATGAATGTGTGTGTAAAGTTGATGTTGGAGTGGTGTAGGCATTGTGTACATGTTGAAGTGTCCGTTGCAACTGCCAGCAGAAAGAAGATCCTACCAGCAGGACCATGAACGGGACGTACGCGTAGTCGTCAAGAGCGTCCGAAAAATGTATGGGTACGCCGTGCACACGATGAGGTTGTGCAGCAAATTCGTGTTATTGGTTTACTCTGTCCACTGAATTTGTCTGAATCTTACGCTCAGCAGCGAACTCATGCTCCAGCGCAGCGTGAATGATGTCGTAGAGCCAAGATGAACGTCGGTACAGGAGAGTCTCTACATGAAGGAGAAATTGGACGATTCGACGGACGAGCTCAGCACTGGCCGTTTGAGCAGCGTGAGGGGAAGGTGGAAGCCCTGGTGGAAGCTTAGAGAGCTGATAGCCCCTGCTTCTTGCACCTGATCCCGTGTTCAATTTGTGGTTCAGTTGTGGCGTTGCTCTCCAGCGTGCTGACTGTGGTCATGAGCGGCAAGACCGCAACGCTCAAGGACATGTAGGCACGACGTCACCGCAGCACAACGTGACGTACGTGGTGCGCACGGCGGTGGACAGCACACCTATGTGGCCGCCTCGGACGGATCCAAGTACATGTACTTCGAGAACTTGATCATCGGATCTTCATCAGACCGGCACCCAACCGGGCGGTCGCCGCTCTGACCCTGACTAATTGCAGTCCAGCGGATGGTGCTTTCATCAGCTGCAGGCGACGAGATGCTCGGACTTTGTGGGAGTCTAGACCGCTCAGCCGAGAGCGTCGGGGACATCTCCGGCGTGTCGAACGTCGCGAAGAGCTTCTGCTCCGCAGCATACAGCCGCGGCTGCAGTCCTGAGCTGTTCATGACAGCTACTATCCTGCTGTAGCGTAGCCTTGGATGTTGATGTTGAAAGCATGCCGATGTAGTCGGATAGGACCACAATGCAGTGCTTGACAACCGCGCGCTCCACCCGAGACGACTCGACAGTTTGCGAGCACACAACGCACAATCAAACGCTGGACCCCAAGTAAACAACAAGTAGAACGGAGGAGGACAGCTAGGAGATCTAGCAGCGAAGTAAGTGTTAATGAACTCACTTTTCATTTCTTCATCAAGCGCACAAGTCAACTTTCTTTCAAGTTATGAGCCCAAGCGATAGAGAAGAACACCAAGTCCAGCCAGCGGCAGCGCAAGTATCACCGACTGAAGCACCTGCTCGCGAAAGGGGCAGATGTTTTCAAGAAGAATCGGAAAGTCAAGATGCGCTGCAGCTTTGATCGCGGCGATTAGATTGCTCACGACCCGTATCGACGCAATTAAGAGAGGGGCGACGCCACGCCCAGGTGCTATCTCACCCGACGAGTACCCAAGGCGTGGCAGCATTTTGCGCCAGGCTATCGAGCATGGAAGGCTTGGCATGCTACGAATACAGCTGGATGAGCTAGGCATTGGCGGTCAGCGACCCGTGCAAACACCCGGCGCATTTACGCGGGGCAGTTTTTACGGAGGAGCGCCTCAGCCGCATTACCAAGAGCATCGCCCACCTCCAGTTAGAACGGCTCATCAAGGCAATGCTCCAGCACCACCGCAGCAAGTGGGCGGTCAAGCCCTACCAGCGCATGGAGGAGGCGTACCCTTTTGTTACCTGAGTTACGGTCAGTCAAAGCTGAGTGTTCGGGATGTTGATGGACGCGAGACGTACAAGGGGGTTGGAGCTGGATTCGAGCAATGGGTATTAATGTTCATCGGTCAGATTGACATGGCTGAACGTGCCTGTGGATTCAGATGGCCTGAAGAAGTGAAATTGAACAAGCTAGCTCAGCACCTCACTGGTAAAGCTGGCCGGTTCTTTCGTGAGCAGGCTAACACTTGGTGGACGATCAGCCCCTTTCTGTTCTATGCTCTCGAGCAGATGTACGCAACCTTCACAGTGCGCCTGTCGATGGAGGACCCTGCCGTAATGTTCACCGCGGCCAAAGATTCCTCGCGGTCTTGGAATGACCACTTCCTGTACCTGATTGCGCTAATGAGAGCCACGGATGCTTCGCCCGCGATGGTACTTCAGAACATTGTTCGTCATGCGTCGCCCAGATTCAGCCACACTACTCGGCCGATACAATGAACAACGGCAGGATCTCATGATGCATGCTCAAGAATTGGTGCAATTCGCACAACGATTTGATGCCGGAGCGGTCGACCGAAAAATAGCAGGGAAAGATGTCGTCGGTGCCATCACTGATAGTCGTCAATGCTACAACTGCAAGAAGCCCGGACATATTGCTCGAGCTTGCCCGGAGCCTAAGAGGCCTAGAAACCCCAAGCAAGGGGGAGACAAACACCCAGACTGGGCCCTAGCTGCAACGATGACTCAGCACCGTGACCCGAGCTGGATTATCGACAGAGGTGCCAGTCGTCACCTTGTCAATGATGCCAGTGCTCTACGTCACGTGAAAGATGCGGACATTGATTCACTGACCCAGCCAGACGGGAACGCGCTATCAGTGATGAAGGTCGGCTCGGTCACATTCCGAGGCGAAGTGAATGACACAGCGACGACTATTACAGTGGACGATGCCTACTACGCTCCGTCACTCGCACACAATCTGCTATCTCTCGGCAAGCTCGCGAAGCGTGGATGCGCACTCACTGAAGTCCACGGACACCTGGCAATCACGCATGGCAAGCAGATCGTATATGAAGTCACTTTCGCCAATGACGTGCTTGTGGCCAAACTCACTGCACTACGGCAGGCTACCCCGGCCGTGGAGATGCTCGCTTTGGCTGCGCTTTCGGACACAGCACCAGAGAATGACGTCCATCGCGATACTCTCAGGGGTCTTCACCAACGATTTGGCCATTTGGGACTTGATACTGTTGAGCGCATTGCGCGTGATCCTCTTTCCGGCATCGTCATCACCGATCACACTCGAAGGGTGTGTGTTACATGTGCAGAAGGCAAACAAACCAAGCATAAGCAGTCGAAGATGGCCAGCGGGGAGCACGCGCCAAAAGAAATCGTGGGAGGCGACATCTGCAGCGACTTGAAAGGGCCACTGACTCCGCGAGATCGCAGCGGAACCGCTACCTCGTCAACTTCGATGATCATCGCAGCAATTATTGTCGGGTCTTCGCATCGGAGACAAAAGACGAAGCCGCCAGGAAGTTCCGAGACTTCTTAGCCTTTTTCGAGAAGATGTTCTCCTGCAAGGTACACGTCCTTCGCACTGACGGCGGTGGAGAGTATCGGACAGTCGAATTGTTCTGCCAGCATAATGATGTCGCCCGTCAAGTCAGTGACGCTTCTAATCAAGCCTCGAACGGAAAAGCAGAACGTATGCATCGTACCATTTTCAACATGGTGCGGTGCATGATTTTCGAGTCTGGATTGGCGCCCAGCTTCTGGAGTGATGCAGCAGAGTATGCTACCTACATCCTGAACCGCACTCCTACTCGGGCGAGCTCAGGTCGACAAGCGCCACTTCAAGTTCTCACTGGCATAATTCCGAGCCTACATGATGTCGTTGCATTTGGAACAACGTGCACTGTGCGGCGTGACCAGACGAAACAAACGCTGCAGAAGCGGGCCGCCGTCGGCCGCATCATCGGGAAGGACCAACGTACCAAAGGATATCGGGTCTACTTGCCGACCGAACGGGTTGTAATCGTCATTCAACACGTCACCAACTTGGCCACCCCGCCCTCGACATCCCCTGATCGCCAGCTCGAAACTGCTACCCGACCTGGTGGGCCCGGTCCGGACACTCCTGAGACCCCTGAGACCCCCGCTACCCCCGAACCGGTCCTGCGTCGATCAACCCGCACGCGCCGTAAGTCCTGGAAGCAGGCCGAAGCTGACCGTGACAACGCGTTGCCTCGCTTGAGCAGTGGTATGGCGAAAGGAGGAGATTTGAGCGGCGATGTAGCACTGGTTGCTACGATCCCGACGTCAACTTTTGGTGATGCGCGCGAATTTTCGCCAGACCCCAAGAATTACCACGAAGCTCGCAACGGGACCCTTGCTAACTATTGGGATGTCGCTGCAAATCAGAAGCTGGAGGCGTTGACTTCTGGCGATGCGAGAGAGTTCATGCCCGACCCCAAGAATTACCGCGAAGTCCACAACAGTTCTGACGCTAGCTATTGGACCGCCGCTGAACAAGAGTAGCTGGAGGCGCTGATTGCCAACGCTACGTGGACTTTGATCAAGTGCGAGCCAAACACGGTGAAATTGCATACCAAGTGGGTCTACAAGAAAAAGAGAACCCCAATTGGGGCGGTAGAACGCTACAAGGCACGACTGGTTGCGTGCGGAAATGAGCAAGTTCTGGGAGTGAACGCACTCTCACCTTCGCGGCGGTTCTTGAGATGACAAGCGGCAAAGTGATCTTCGCGCTCACCCGAATTTGGGGTGTACCAGCTCGTCACGGAGATGTCCCGAATGCGTATGTGAAGTCGATGACTGAAGATGGCATCGAGATCGTCATCATGTGCCGAACGGCATGAACATCACCTCGGATGATGGCAGAGAAGGTCCTGTTGTCGATGATCAACTGCTCCCAGAGTCACCCGTGCAAACGGACCCATCAGCACTCACGAAGAAGCATTTCAGTCACTGGTCGGAAGTCTGCTTTAGATTGCGAGGTGCACACACCCCGACATAGCGTTTGCCGTGCATCGCGCTACCCGTCGCACTCATGCACCCACCATGCAAGACTGGAAATTGGCGAAGAAGATCGCGCGATATTTGGCTGGGTCTGTCACGTTGAAGCTGCACATGAACGAAGATCAGGCCGAATTTGCCGATCAATCTGGTTTGCTACACAGATGCAGATTTCGCTGGTGAAAACCTGGACCGGAAGTCCGTCAGCGGTGCAGTTTTCAGCGTGAATTGCATGATTGTTGGATGGGCCTGCAAGAAACAGAGTGCTGTCGCGCTCTCCACGGCAGAAGCAGAGTTCGTGGCTGCATCATGCGGTGGCCAAGAGCTTCTGGGTTTGAAGGAGCTTTTGAGTGAAATGGTCATGCAGCTGAAACTTCCTTGACTCTGTTCATGGACAGTCAAGCAGCGATCAAGCAAATCGAGAACGGGACAAGCTCTGGACGATCGAAACACGTTGACATTCGCCTTAAGTTTCTCCGAGACTACACTGTGAAGAAGGTCGTTGGGCCTACTTACATTGGTACGGAGGCTATGATTGCGGATCTCCTCACTAAACCTCTCCCGGCGCCTCGCACCCTCACTCTGTGCGCTGCATGTGGCTTGAAGTGATCCCGCCAGCATCGTGGAGGAGTGTTGAAAGCATGCCGATGTAGCCGGATAGGCCCACAATGCAGAGCTTGACAACCGCGCGCTCCACCTGAGTCGACTCGACAGTTTGCGAGCACACAACGCACAATCAAACGCTGGACCACAAGTAAACAACAAGTAGAACGGAGGAGGACAGCTAGGAGATCTAGTAGCGAAGTAAGTGTTAATGAACTCACTTTTCATTTCTTCATCAAGTGCTCAAGTCAACTTTCCTTCAGGAGTCGATGCGCAGCTTGTAGCACGGCGTCAACTGCAACTAGTCCGCTCCGTCCCCCCGACTGCGCTGTGGAACCGTCTTCCGACGGCACTGTGGAAATGGGGCATTGTCTCCAAAACAATTACTACGTAGTATCTCTTTATTGATGCATATGAATTACATGTAGTATCGAACGACTGATGCAGTTTTGAGAATGGGTAATCCATACAAAAATAAGGTAGAAGGAGCACTAAACTGGCAATCATAGGACATTCGCGAGCGGCTCCAAGATCAACAGCTATATATCTATAAATCGAGAGAGAAAACCATCTATCATCGAGATTCTCGATGCCTCAGTTAACGCCAAAATACCGGCTTCAGTTACCGGCTTCCGTTTACCGGCTTCAACATATTGCAGACCTAACGGCCCAGTACCAATCTCTTTTTAAGTCCAATCTCTTTTTAAGTCGTTGTATCAATTCGGATGCGGAAGGCTTGTTTAATTTCGGATACTCCGATACAGTACTCCAGGTATCGATATTGTGATTCCCGTCCAAAATTACACTTTCTGGCCTACTGGCCGAATCGCACATCAAACCCAGGCGCTGCACGGATTAGCCAAAATTGCTGTATCGGGTACGGTGTACCCTATTTGGATATGGCTTCGGGTACAGTGTACCATATTGCTGTGGCTTCTGTAGTGTGGTGGACATAGTTTAGACTGTGTAGATCACATATAACCTTTATAAAAAAATGGATTATACATTTATACAGGCTTGCGCGGTTGATTCGAAGAACCGCGCAGTAGAACTCACAATATATACCGGTTCATGAAGGTTGACATCTTCAACATAACCAGTACTTGTATCATCGGTATCGGGTAGATATGTAATATCCATTCTTTTTATATCTATATTAGTAGATATATTTCGTATTGTTACTTGTTTAAAACAGCTGCCTGTACTCTGGTCTTCATTCTTCAAAAAGCCGGATGGTGGAAAAGACTGGTTTGGTTTCGTCTTGTCGATCATCAGGACGGGGTGGCATACAAGGGAACAACTGCGAGTAAAGTGAAGCTTCCTGTTGCTGGTGATGTTGATGACCTCAGGAAGGCTGTGCATGCGGAGAACTCTGCCATTCTCCATGGGGTTGTCCCCGCCCAACTACTCGTCTACGCCGACAAGACAGCATTGGATGCGAATACTGCGGATGTTCCCAGTAATCTCAGGTCGTCGCGTTCGTTGAAAGAAGGGAAGGAAGGCGAAAATGAAGATGTTGGTCTTGGACCAGATGAAGATCAAGCTCTGTTGGTGGTGGTTCCGACCGAAGATGATATGAATCCTTCCTACTTTATCGAATCCAATGTTCAAGGCAATGTCAAGAACTCCATTTTTCGCATTTTGGATACAGCAAATGCCAACAAGGCCATTGAAATGGGTTTTTTTTGTGGCAACCTTGCTGTGACTTGTCGTCATAATTTGACGGAATCACAAGTTGTAAACAGTATGGTGACTGTACGAGCATCAAATAATGACCAGGAAGTTGTTATTCAGCTTCGTGTGGTCTATCGTGATACTGATTTGGACTTTGCGATTCTGCAATCAAACCATCCACGGCCTCTCATGATGCCATGGGCTGGAAATCCGGTCAATCTGCGAGGATGTAATCTGGTTTTGGCATCATTCCGAATTGGTATTGATTCATATCAACCAATCTACCAGAACGAAGTTGGATTCTCTCCGGCATCTGGCGTCACTGTAAGCAGTGATCAAAGTCACTTGCTATATTGGTGTACTACTTTTTGCGGGTGATTCTGGTGCAGCATTGATCATGAAGGGCAAATATATTGTGGGAATTCGTGAAGAAGTGATTAATGCGTTGCCAGAACAGGCTGAATCAGGAAAAACACGAAGCTCAAAAAAGCGCAAGATTGATTTTGCACGTGAGGTAACGGCAGGAGGTTTAGCTCAAAGTTGTTCGGCACTCTTAGTGCATAGTTTTGTGGATGCATTTAACCCTTCCCAGTGAACACAAACGACACGCTCACCAAGCTGCTGGTGGTTCTGAGGCAAGGGAAAATGAATTAGTAGAGGAGAATGCTTTATTTGCGGACAATGGGTGACTCCTGAAATCACATTTTTTGCTCATAGCATAAGTGAAAGAAAACATGCACAGTAGCAAATTTTTGCGACACACAATTTGGGCGAGAGTGTGGTTGCTGTAAAGGGTCAAGACCTATTAGACATGATAAAACGAGAAGCCATGCTGAACAGCAGGATATAAATTCTTACAATTTTCCTAATTGGTTTTCGATGTCTGGACCAAGTGAAAGTATATATAGGGTGTGTCTGAACAAGATAGTAGTGTGATAGTACCTCCGGTTTACGTGGGCATACAGGGAAGCCGGCGAAATGCTGTGGGACAGTAAGTGATTAGGGGTGAAGCATTAGCATGGGGCTACCGGCTGGACCGTGTAGCAGTGCGTTTTAGTGGTGAAGCGCCGCCTGTATTTTATTCTCGAAAATTCTGTCCCCTGCGGCGCTTGCCACGCTTTTGAAGCGCCGCAAACAAGGAAATAAAAGCAAGAAACAAGCCGCTGTCCGTCGCCATCGTGTCCAGTATCGCATCACTCGACGTGCGCTTCTACCGCCACACATGTCCGCCTTCCAGTGGTTGTACGGATCCGGGTGTAACCAGTCCCTCATCACACTCACTGGGTTTCATCATGCTGGTTTTCGCTACGTACTCAGGCAGTTTGAGACTTTGTACTACTCCTATTGTCCTTATTCTGTCAACGGATTGATAGTGAAGCTGGATCAGACGGATTGTCGCCGTGGCCGCCCCAGCTCGATGACTGCTCATCAGTGCCTCGCATTGGTGTTGGCTTGGGGTCGCTCAGCAGGACCGACATCGTTTCTGGATCTCGTGTTTGGTGCCACAACTTCTGTTGTGTCGCTATTTGCGCTTTGGCAGACGAGTAAAGCTACTGTCTGCGGATGTCAATGCACAAGTTCGACTACCAGACCTTGTGGACATCGAAGGACTCCAAGACTCTATCAGCACTAAGTAACCGCTGCTTGGATCGGTGTACGCGGTGATGGACGGCCTCAAGCTCCGCCTTCACCGATGTCAGCTCGCTGCGTCATCAAATACCGCATGCGCTTTGCCATACGCACTTCCTCCGGACAGGTCGGGTTGCCTGTTGGAATCCGAGAGCGGCATAAGGCTGCAAACTTACGTCGTAACGAGTCGACCGTCCGGTTGTTGGCGCGAAAGTGCTGGTGGTGGATGGAGAGCACAAGCTCCCACTCGTCGCGTCCTAGGGGCAGGTGCTGCTCGAGCGTCTCGAGGAAGCTCTGTACTTCTTCAGCGCTGAACCCTGCACCTTGGCCTCCCGCGGCAGGGCTCTCTCGTCGTGGAGTACGGGCGTCGGTTGACGTAGGTTGAGTGCTCATGAGCAGGCGAGTCTTGGAGTGGAGATGCATGTGTATAAGAAAGGGGAGGGTATTTAGTGGCTGTGAGCTAGTTGCAACTCCAGGTCTTACTCTGACCTAGCAACCAAATTAGTGATGTTCGGTACTATTTTTCTCTGTAGAGGCAACAACGTCGAGTAAAATGCAGTTGCAAAAGCGTCATAAACTAGACAAATATGCGTCACAAATATATAATGTGATTTCAGGAGTCACCCAATGGAGTACACTTTTAATTGAACTTATGTTGTGGTTCACAGTTCCACATCTAATGTAATGTGGTAGACGATTTCAATTACCGGTAGCTTCATTGATTCTTGCTTTTGTTTTGGAGCAACGCGCTACCCAGCCGTTTGATCTATATTCTGACTTTGCCAAACGTGAGTGCGAACCCGTTCATGTTGGCTTGTCCTGCGTGGTTGAGCTCGAACACGCGGAGAGTCTCTTCGATTTTGCTTCCTCTTGTTCCTTCCACATGGTCAGGTGATGCATCGTCAGTCCAACACATTCGAACGAAAGCAAGCAGCTCCACTTCGCCTTGTGTGATCTTCTCATTTACATACACTGGTTTTTCGTGTTTGTCCCTGGAGCAGTACGTCTTACCGATCGGCTCAACTGGGTTGTTGCATGTGCGACCCTCCATTCTCCAAATACTTTGCGCAAGTCTTGCTTTTTCTTGCACGTTTGCTGGACGACACCTTCGCGGTTTTCCTTGCGCTCGCAGGTTGATAAAATTATATTTAAAAAAATTATAAAAACATCGTGCTTGCGCTTCAGCGGTCGCGCGGATGATGAGAGCGGGGAAGCTGGTGCTGCTGGTAGTGGGCGGAGTGGTGTATTATGCCCCACCGAGAGGAGTGTTGGCGCGGTTGGGAGGCGTGGATAAGGTGGATGAAGTGTTGGTGCTGAGGATGTGGCTGACCCTGGCGGTGTCGATCCATGCGATGACGGGGGTTGTGTCCACGCAGTTGCTAGTCGGTAGGAGCGGTGGGGTTTGATGGAGGTGGGAATACCGAGTTGCCAGTGCTGACTTGTATGGCAGCGTCGTGTGTGCATGGAGCTCTGCACTTCCTTCGCTCAGTGATGCCGCAGTGGGTCGAGAGGAGCTCTTTGCGACTAGAATGGGCCGCGCTGGTGGCATTCCTGTGCGCGTTGCGGTACGCGCTGTTCCCGCCGATGGAATCGCTGATCGTCAAGTTCCAGATGCACAGGTAAGGTGGAGGGTTGAGGAGAATCTGCTCTGTGAGAGAGTCTGACTGTTTGCTGTACAGACGACGTCTGCGTGGGTTCTTCGACCGCCATGACAAGCAGTTCGTCCAGATCATCGACAACCTGCTGGAAGACTACGCAGGCTGTGAACGCTTGCTCTACGCCCGCATTCGACGCGCATACCGCGATAGACTTGAGCTGTCAGCACACGGCGTAATGGATAATTGAGCAGCAATGGAGTCGTCTAAAGGCAATTGTATTAGAAAGGGACAAGGAGAAATACAGGGCACAAGAGAGGAAGAATCGACCTCCGTCCTCTCGGTCTCTCCACCACCATACGGCGCAATGAGGCAAAAAGCAAAACCTAGGTCTAAGCTTAACGGGAGTTCGTGTTGCCCGAGCCACGCTTGCCCGAGTTCTGCCACTTCGCCAGCTTGGGAACCGATATCCGATCGGCCTCGCCTGCACGGCCCATCTTGGCGGCCTTGCGCTGGGTGAGCCGAGTAGCGCGCTTGGCAGTAGCCATGTCGGCCTCCGTACCGAAGCCCGACTGATCGCGCGGGGCGACCAAAGACGCGGAGCGGTTTTTGGACTTGGAGCGCATCTGAGACTTGGCACGGGCACGCACACGGAGGTCAGAGCTCTCAGTCGCATCCTCCATATCAACGTCCATGTCTTCGCGATCGCGCTTGCGGCCACGGCTCTCATCGCCGGCCTTCCGCTTCGCCACCACAGCCTCGGCGTGCTTCATGTAGCTAGTGTCCACGCCAAGAGCCTCCAGCTCCTTCTTAGTCTCCGTGAGCGTGCGAAGCTTCGCGCGCACCTTACGGGACACAGTGGAGTGGTTCTTGTTCTTGTTCTGACGGTGGTCAGCAACCATGATAGCCTTCTTCTCGCGAATACGAGCGAGTTTGTCCTGCTGTTCGTCGTCAAGGTCGCTCATCGCCTCGTCCTCATCCATAGGGGCGTTGTTGGCCATATCCTCGTCCTCCTCTTGCTCCAGTGCCTCAAGACGCTTAAGGATTTCAGGATCCACGAAGTCGGCAATGTTCTTGCCGTTCCAAATCTCCGGAATCGCGTCCTGCGTCCAGTCGTTGTTGCCAAGCATGCCCTTGTAGTGCTCCTTGAAGTCGTACGAGTACACGCCAGCACCACCATTGGCATTCATCTTGTCCTTCAGCAGCACACGCGGCGCCACGCTGTTAGGGTTCTCACGGGCAGCGATGACACTGGCCGGGATCGTGATCTCGCGCTTAACGTCGTCACGAGCCACGGGCATCGCGACACTAAGACGGTTCAGCACGTCCGCTACCTTGTTGCCCTTTACCTTGGAGTTCACACGGTGGGCCAGCAGCTCATCACAAGCGTAGTTTCTGACCTCCATGACGTTCTCCTCCGAGTGGTTCGACATGGTGAAGAACTTGGCCTTGGTCTCCTCCACAGCCGTGTTGATCATGTTCTGGTGGTGCTCCGACAGAGCCTCAAAGCGCATCTGATCGATCTTGTTGCACACCAGCACCAGCGGCTTGTTGGCGAAAAGCGGGCGGATGTTCTCAAACAGACTCAGCTGCTGCTCGATGGTGAAGCCGCACTGCTCCGAGATATCCATGAAGAACAGAATCGACGCCTGCAAGTGCGCAAGCGCAGTCACAGCCTGCATTTCAATGGTGTTACGGTCCTCCAGGGAGTGGTCCAGGATACCGGGGGTATCAATTACCTGCCAGCGCAGGTACTTGTAGTCCAGGTGGCCCACGTACAGCGCCTTGGTCGTGAAAGCGTAGGGCTGCACGTCCACGTCGGCGCGCGTGACCTTGTTCATAAAGCTCGACTTGCCCACGTTGGGGAAGCCCGTGACCAGCAGCGTGCGCGTGTTGGGGTCGATGGAGGGCAAACGCGACAAGTGCTTGCGCACCTCCTCGAGGTACTCGAGCGAGGCCTTTTGCTTCTTTAGCAGCGTGCACATGCGACCCAGCGCAGCGCGCTTGAGCTGCTTGCAGCGGTAGAGCGAGTCGCCGTACTTGATCATGCGCACATAGTCCTTGGCAATGTTGTCGATGAGCGCGCGCGCCGTGTTGACCTGGCCCAGCGCCAGCTTGTAATGGTCGCGGTCGTACAGGATGTTGATGAGGTCGGCGTAGAACGGGTGCAGGTCGTCCAGGCGCGGGAAGTCGTCGATGATCTGGCTCAGCTTCTCCTGGCACGTCTGCTGCGTGAACTTGACCTTGCGCATGTAGAAGGCGCGGATGCGCGAGATGGCGTACGTCGGGTGGATCACCGTCGGCGTCTTGCGCTGGGTGCGCGTGAGCACGATGTCGATGAAGTCATTGGCCGTGGGCACCGTCTGGATCTTCTTAAAGTTGTACACCACCATCGCGACCGAGTGACTGAGGCAAGCAGGGCGAACAACAAGCAAGCGAGAGTTCTTCGGCGACCGGTGTCAATCAACGAGTGGAGCTTCCCACTGCCTTTCACACACGGCGTTTGGTTGGTTCTCGCCTTCGCAGGGCTAGTGTACCGTCGAAACGGTACAGCTGCTAAATCTAGTGTTCCGTACACTATCTCAATACTGTACCCATTTCTTAGCCGTACCGCATTTTCGGTACAATACCACGTTTACGTACGACACACTAAAATCAGCAACCTGAAACCGCCGACGCATACAAACTCCAAGTGACCCGCAGTCCGGTCGTAGGGGAGCCACATTGCCTCTGGGCTTTACACGCAAGCGTCCGAAGGAAGGCCGCACTGCACTGCGGCTACGCTCCAAGCCCTCTGTCCCCCTCGCTCTCGCCATGTGGACGGTGCTCTTCGGTGACCAGGAGGACAGCGCGCCCGCGCAGGCGCAAGCGCAAGCCGCCGGCA